>RJWM01004240.1:38297-104241 GCA_004363535.1 Dasyprocta punctata | reverse complement strand
GCACCGGGGATTGAACTCACAGCCTCGCGCCTGCCAGGGCAGGCGCTTAAGCCACTGAACCAAACTCCCGTCCCTGGTTTTTTGAGGCAGGGTCGCACTATGTAGCTCAGGCCGGCCTTGCTCCGCGTTGTAGCCCAAGCCGGCCTCGAACTCACAACGCTCCGCCTACCTCAGCCTCCTGAGTGCTGGGATTAAAGGCGTGCGCCACCACGCCCGGCGCTCGGCCCTGGTTTTTTGAGGCAGGGTCGCACTATGTAGCTCAGGCCGGCCTTGCGCTTGCGTTGTAACCCAAGCCGGCCTCGAACTCACAACGCTGCTCCTACCTCAGCCTCCTGAATGCTGGGACTAAAGGTGTGCGCCACCACACCCGGCTTATTATCTTGATTTTCGCAAAGGTTGCTAGTGCCCACCATGTCTCTACATCCATTGGACACTTCTGCAATATAATACCATTTGAGTTTTGCAGCCCAGGACTCCCTCCTTTGGAGCACTCCCTCCTTGGGACTCTCTTTGGCCTTCATGACTAGTGACACTTTCTTGATTTCTGACCTCTCTGGTTGAACCTTCTTTTTTTTTTTTTTTTTTTTTTGGTACTGGGAATCAAACTCAGGACCTTGCGTTTGCCAGGCAGGCACTCTGCCACTGAGCTAAATCCCCAGTTGGTTGAACCTTCTTGATTGGCTTTGTGAATTTCTCTTCCTCCTCCCCTCCTGAGCAGTTAACATGCCCCCAGATCTTGTTTTTTATTAGGCCCCCTTAATTCTTTTAAGGAATTGAACCCAGGACCTTCACACTAAGTTACATTCCTTGCACTTTTTAACTTTTTATGTCCTTAAGTTGCCCAGGATGGATAAACTTGCAATCCTACTGCCTCAGCCTCCCAAGCCACTCACATTACAGGTATGTGCCACCATCCCCAGACTCATTCCTTATGCTCCATATCTACCTGAAAGCATCTTCATTCACTCTCTTGCCTTTACCTACCACCTCTGCCCCATTGTCTTACACATCACTATCTCTAGTTAAGATCCCTCTCCTGAGAGTCCTTTTTTTTTTTTTAACTCAAAAGCAAAACTATTCTCATATATAAAACAAAACAAAGCTGGTGGTGGCACACGCCTTTAATCCCAGCACTTGGGAGGCTGAGGTAGGTGGAGCGCTGTGAGTTCGAGGCCGGCTTGGGCTACAACACGAGCGCAAGGCCGACCTGAGCTACATAGTGTGACCCTGCCTCAAAAAACCAGGGCTGGGAGTTTGGCTCAGTGGCTTAAGGGCCTGTCTGGCAGGCGTGAGGCTGTGAGTTTGATCCCCGGTGCCGGGAAAAAAAAATCAGTTACAAGAATATTAAAATATAGTGATAAATCCCACCACGAAATTTACAAGACCTCTATACAGAAAACTAGAAAACATTACAGAGAAAATAAAAACTCCAAGAAACATTTTAAGGTGAGACACTGGAAGATAATGATTTTCTATGAAAATTCAAAAGACTTGAAATCATTAAAATCATTTTGAAAAGGAAAAAAGGAAAACTTTGGAAGGCTAACAAGACATCATTTCCAGAATTGACATACATTTATAATATCTTATTCACTCTTTCAGCTTCTCACACCGGGGAGGCGATACGGTGTTTACACATGGGAGTCTGGTTTATTTCACTTAGGGGTATGTCCAGTTGCATTCATTTACCTATAAAAATCTTGTTTATCCTTTTTTTATGACTGAACAATACTCCATTGTATAAAAAACACACCTTTTTTATCCATTCCTTAGCTGATGAGCATTCGGGCTGTTTCCAAGATTTTGCTATTACAAAGCGTGCTGCTATAAACATGGGTGCACATAGGTCACTATGGTATGATACTTTTTCTCCTGAGATTCAAACACTTATGTCCAACTGGCTGCTGGACTTTTTTCCTTGAATGTCTCACAAGCACGAAAACATCTTCAAAATCGAGCTCATCATCCAAATAACTTCTCCTCCTTGCCTGGGTATGGTGGTACACACCTGTAATCCCAGCGCGTGGGAGGCTGAGGCAGGAGGATTGCCATGAGTTTGAGGCCAACCTGGTCTACAAAGTGAGTTCAAGGCCAATTTGAACTACAGAGTGAGACCCTGTCTCAAACAAAACAAAACAAAACTCCTCCTTGATGCTTCAGCCTGATGAACGGTACCACCATCCACTGGCTTACCTAACCATTCCAGCAGTGCAAACAACGTCCCTCATAACTGTCCCTACTTTTTACTCCTCCCTCATCCCCATGCCCAGGGTATCGCCAAATCCTTCTGGTTTTTATCTCTGGTCTCCCTTAAATCTCTCCATCTCCCCTATTCAAGACTCCATCTTCTCAGCCGGGTGTGGTGGCGCACGCCTTTAACCCCAGCACTCGGGAGGCTGAGGTAGGCGGAGCGTTGTGAGTTCGAGGCTGGCCTGGGCTACAACACGGCCTGAGCTACATAGTGCGACCCTGTCTCAAAAAACCAGGGCTGGGAGTTTGGCTCAGTGCCTTAAGCGCCTGCCCTGGCAGGCACGAGGTTGTGAGTTCAATACCCAGTGCCGCAAAAAAAAAAAAAAAAAGACTCCATCTTCTCTCTGCTGCCTCACTGCAGTAGTCTCCTTGCTGATCTCTCAACTTTATGATTTCCCTTCTCCCCACTTTCCACTTTCGTGGTCTTTATGAACTAAAAATTTGCTCGTCTTCCACTTCTTGAACTCACCAATGGCGCACAGCTCTCTGGAGGAAATCTAAAGCTCCTGTGAGTTCTGACCTTTGCCTCTCTGACTGGCCCCATCTTTTAGTACTGTACCCTCTGATCTCTTGTATGTGCCGAAGTTTCTCCTCACTCCTTACGGCCTTCTATTCAACTGTCACTTACCTAGTAAGTTCTAGCTTGGAATTTCTTCCTCTTGAAAGTCTGACTTCTTAAGACCACCCTAGGTGTCTACTTCAGAAATCCAGCCACCATGGCACTTGGGCTGCTGCCCCTTCTGGTGAAGAACACCCCCGGGCTACTGCTCCCCGCCAGGGCCACAGGAGCCTGCTGCTCTCTGCATACACCGGCTGCCGACTAGACAAGTGGTAGACATTGAGTCTGATGACTTAATTCATGGTCTTGTCATTTAATTTCTCAGCTGAAAAGAAAAAAACTATTGGGAAATGTGGAGAAAATGAGGCAGTTAGCCTCAGGAAGTCAGGAGGAAGGTCGAATAGAGATGCCCCAATGTTAAGTAAGGACCCTGATGCTGTTGGGTTTTGTTTTTGGCTGTGGTATTGGGGGATTGAACCCAAGACCTTTGCATTGAGCTACACCTCCAGCCCATTTTTTGTGCTTTTCATTTCGAGATAAGTTTTCACTAAGTGGCCCAGGCTGGGCTAGAACTTGCAATTCTTCCTGAGTGTTGGTATCACAGGCATGTACCACCATACCTGGTGAGGCTTTTGATTTTTACTGCATTGGAATCAGCTAGAATTTTCAGTTGTAAATCAGAAAATATTCTGGTCAGCTTGGGCTACAACACAAGCGCAAGGCCAGCCTGAGCTACACAGTGTGATCCTGCCTCAAAACAAACAAACAAACAAAAAAAAAACTAGGGCCGGGAGTTTGGCTCAGCGGCTTATGCGCCCACCGGCCAGGCATGAGGTTGTGAGTTCAATCTCCTGTGCAGTAAAAAAAAAAAAAAAAAAAAAAAAAAAAAAAAAAAAAAAAAAAAAAAAAAAAAGAAAGAAAGAAAGAAAGAAAATATTCTGACCAGGTGTAGTGGTGCCTACAATCTCAGCACTTGGGAGGCTGAGACAGGAGGTTTGCCATGACTGGGCTACATAGCAGAACCCTGTCTCAAAAGATAATTTCAGGTAATTTAGGCTGAAAAAAAATATTAAAAATATATTTGCTGGTGCTGGGTGCAATAGCACATGCCTATAATCTTAGCTATTTGATATGCGGAGTCAGGAAGATCACTTGAGCCCACAAGATCAAGACAGTCTGGGCCGCATAACGAGACCCTGTCTCAGATAAACAAACAGTTGATTACCTCACAGACTTTTCTAGCCTAGAGAGCCAGCATGGAACGACACAGTCGGAAACAGCGCCCAGAACCAGGCTGTGGAACCAGTCGGGCGAGCAAAACCCTGCTCATGCTGCAAAGACAAGCGCATTTAAGCTCGCACTGCTGCAGCTGCTGAGCCCGGAACCGGTGTCAGCACAGCTTCCCTGCCGCAGAGGAATCCCACTCCGTCTCTACTCCTCTCCTTTGTCTGTCTGTCTGTCTGTCTGTCCCTCCCTCTTTTTCTTTCTTTCTTTCTTTCCTTCTTTCTTTCTTTTGAGAGAGGGTCTTGACAATATGTAGTCTAGGCTGGCCTTGAACTCTATAGACGATCCTTCCGCCTCAGCGACCTGAGTGCTGGTATTACAGGCATTCCCGCACCACGCCCAGCTGTTATATTACTTCTTACTCAATTTGGAATGAGAATCCGATTGGTCCTATGCGTGTGAACTAGCTGCAAGAAATCTAGGAAGGCAAATACCCGCCTCTTTGAGCTCATGAAATAGGAAGCATGTCCTGCTTCTCCAAAGATTCTGAAGTAGAGCCGGGCGTGGTGGCGCACGCCTTTAATCCCAGCACTTGGGAGGCTGAGGTAGGAGGAGCGTTGTGAGTTCTGAGGCCAGCTTGGGCTAAAACGCGAGCTTCACAGTGCGATCCTGCCTCAAAAAACCAGGGCTGGGAGTTTGGCTCAATGGCTTAAACGCCTGCCCTGGCAGGTGCGAGGTTGTGAATTAAATCCCTGGTGCCGCAAAAAAAAAGAAAAAAAAAAAAAAAAAGATTCTGAAGTAGAATTTTTCCAAACATGGAACAAACTCACAGCCAGGCCTGGTGGCACACACCTGTAATGCCAACAACTCAGAAGGCTGAGGCAGGAGGGTCGCAATTTGAAGTCAGTTTGAGCAACTGTGTGAGAAACTCTTAAAATTAAAAAGGGCTGGAGATGTATTTCAGTGGTAACGCACCCTTGGGTTTGATCCCCAGTAAGGGGTGGGAAGGGGGAGGAGGAGGAGGAGGAGAAAAGGGAAGGGAGAGGAAGGCTAGGAAGGGAAAAAGAAAGGGAGAAGGAAGGAAGGAAAAAAGAAAAAGAGGGAGGGAGGGGAAAAAATTAACTAGTAAACTGTTTTCCAGAGTAGACGTAACACTATCGTCCTGCCAGCAGCAATGTGTGAGTGGTCCAGCTTCCCCGAATCTTTGCCGTGTTTTTTGTCAACAATATCTAGACATTCTGAGAAATGCCTAGTGGCACATCATTATGGTTTTATTGTTTTTGTTTGTTTGTTTCATTTTGTTTTTGTCATTTTGAGGCAGAGTCTCAATATGCAGTTTAGGCTGATGTTGAACTCAGTACAGCGCTGAAGCTGGCCTCAGATTTATAGTGATCCTCCTGCCTCAGTCTCCTGAGTGCTGGGATTATGGGTGCATACCACCATGCTTGGCTTAGACACTATATCTTTTTTTTTTTTTTTTTTTGCAGCACCGGGGATTGAACTCACAGCCTTCCACCTGCCAATGTAGCCACTGAGCCAAACTCCCGGCCCTGGTTTTTTTGAGGCAGGGTCGCACTATGTAGCTCAGGTCGGCCTTGCGCTGCGTTGTAACCCAAGCCGGCCTCGAACTCACAACGCTCCGCCTACCTCAGCCTCCCGAGTGCTGGGATTAAAGGCGCGCGCCACCACGCCCGGCTTAGACACTATATCTTTACTTAATATGTGGTTTACACATATTTTCTCACAGTCACGACCTTCTGCTTGCCAGGCAGGCGCTTATGCTGCTGAGCTAAATAGCCAGGCCCTACTTTTTTTTTAACATTTTAAAGGCTTAAATTCTGATTAAGTTCAATCTATCAATTTTCCCTTCTGTGGATTGTACTGTTGGTGCCAACTCTAATAACTCTGCTTAGGTTTTCTCCAATGTTTTCTTTTTCTCTTTTTTTGAGACAGGGTTTCACTATGCAGTTCAGGCTGACCTTGAACTCACTTTGTAGCCCAGACTGGCTCTGAACTCACAACGATCCTCCTCCTGCCTCAACCTCCTGAGTGCTGAGATTAAAGGCGTGCGCCACCACGCCTGGCTTATTTTGAAGGTTTTGCTCAGTTGCCCAAGCTAGGCTCAAACTTGCCATTCTCCTATCTCAGGTTTTCAAAGTCCTGGGATTATAGGCTTGTGCCACTAGGCCCAGCTACTTTAAATTTTCCGTTTTCTTCTTTTTTGCAGCACCGGGGATCAAATTCACAATCTAGCGCCTGCCAGACAGGCGCTTAAGCCACTAAGCCAAACTCCCGGCCCTGGTTTTTTGAGGCAGGGTCACACTATGTAGCTCAGGCCGACCTTGTGCTCACGCTGTAGCCCAAGCCGGCCTCGAACTCACAATGCTCCTCCTACCTCAGCCTCCCAAGTGCTGGGGTTAAAGGCGTGCGCCACCACGCCCGGCTCATTTTCGTCTTTTTATGTTCTACTTTTTTGCTGTGGGGTGTGTGTGTATGTGTGGTTTTTTGAGACAGGGTCTTGCTATGTAGTTCAAGCTGGCCTTGGATTCACTATGTAGCCCAGGCTAGCCTTGAATTTATGACGACCTTCCTGCCTCAGTCTCCCAAGCACTGGGACCACAGATGTGTGCCACCATGCCCAGTTCATGCTGTGGCTTTATGTGCATAATTTCCTTTTCCTTTTCTGTTTTTGTTTGTTTATTTTTGGTTTTTTGGTCCTCAGGATTGAATCTAGTGCCTTATGCCCCCATAACTTCTTGTTAAAATATTTTTATCATGCTGGCTTAAAATCGTTTTCAAATAATTCTAATGTCTCTGTCCTCTGGGTGTTGCCATATATAGACCATTTTAAAATTCAGTTTAAGATCTTACTGGTAAAAACCGGGCATGGTGCCACATGCCTGTAATCCCAGCATTCAGGAGGCTGAGGAAGGAAGATCGTTGTGAGTTCAAGGCCAACCTGACTACACAGTGAGACCTTGTCTCGAACAAAACAAAATGAAATAAAACACACCTTCCTGGTGAGATGAATGATTTTCAGTGGAAACATGGGCATTTTTATATTATCTTATGAGATTCTGGATTTTATTTAAGCCTTTTGTTTTTGCCAGTTTTCCCTGGCACTACTCTAGCAGGGAAAAGGGAGGTACTGCCTTATTATTGTCAGGCGGAGACTGGGCATGGTAGTGTACACCTGAAGTCCCAGCACTGGGGAAGTTGAGGTGGGAGGATTGCTTGAGATCAAGAGCCCAGCCCGGGCAACGCAGCAAGACCCAGTCACTTCAAGAAGGAAGAGGAGAGCTGGGCGTGGTGGCGCACACCTTTAATCCCAGCACTCAGGAGGCTGAGGTAGGAGGAGCATTGTGAGTTGGAGGCCAGCTTGGGTTACAACGCCAGCGCAAGGCTGGCCTGAGCTACACAGTGGGACCCTGCCTTGAAAAAACAGGGCCGGGAGTTTGGCTCAGTGATTTAAATGCCTGCCTGGCAGGCACTAGGTTTTGAGTTCAATCCCCGGTGCCACAAAAAAAAAAAAAAAAAAAAAAAAAAAAAAAAGGAGGAGGAAGAAGGAGGATGGGAAGGACTTCATGGAACTGATTCCAAGTCAGAATTAAGGAATCTCTACGGGTGGAATGGAAGGTTTATATCTGATGTTTGTATGGCAAACCAATAAGCCATCACCCGGGATCAACCTGGCGTCTCTTGGATTCTAAACATGGCTGCGTGCTCAGCAGGGCTGCCTGTACATTGGTGGCGTTAGCTCTGAACCAGTTCCAGGAAAGAAGCTGCACTGCACTCTCTCTAGACTGGATTAATTATTGTATTATAAATTCCCACAGCACCCTGCCAAAACTGTTAGGAAACGTCACTTTAATGTCTGTGTGTCTCTTTAATGGCAGCCTTTGGGACAGCAGGCACTCAGAAATCTAGCCTGTGCTACGAGGGGCACCGGGAAAGTGCTCCAAGAACTGAGGGGAGACCGAAAGCATTAAATAAGCATCTCTTTTGGCTACTGTGTGTCTCATGTCTTGTTTTTATGTATTTTCTCTAATGTCTTTTTATTATAGTTTAACAATGATTCTGTCAAAATACGATTTCCTCATTTGTTGAAAATATGATACTCACCAGGCATGGTGGAACAGGCCTGTAAACCCAGCACTCAGGAAACTGAGGCAGGAGGATCATTGTAAGTTTAAGGCCAGCCTGGGATACATAGTGAGTTCAAGGCCAGCCTGGGATACATACCAAGACCTATCTCAAAAACAAAAAAAAAGCCAGATGTAGTGGCGTGGTGGCGCACGCCTTAAATCCCAGCACTCGGGCAGTTGAGGCAGGAGGATTATTGTGAGTTCGAGACCACCCTGGGCTACAAAGATTGCTTTTCAAAGGTGTGAGATGTTATTAGCTGTGAAATGTATGTATCTATCTGCTCTTTATGTTGCTTTTGTTCAAAAGAATAGAACAAAATCACTAACAGTTAACTAAGTACCTGATATTTTTCCATTGTCAATTTAGCATATATTTTTGTGGGAGAAATATTTGTGATAGACAGTTCTACTGTAACAAAGAATATTTAAAGGAAGTATTACTTCATGACCTCACTATAGCATCAAGTGAACTTTTATAAAGAAAATATAGAAGGGGAAGAAAAAGATGAAACCAGCTGTCACTAACAAAAACTTCACAAAACATTCTGCGGGTTAAAAGTATGTTCCTCAGCCAGGCGTGGAGCTGCATGCCTATAACCCCAGCTTCTAGGAAGCTGAGGCAGAAAGGTCAAAATTTTGAGGCCAGCTTGGGCAACATAGTGAGATTCTGTCTCAAAATAGATTAGATAGATAGATGACAGATAAATAGATGATAGATAAATAGATAGGTAGATAGATAAAAGGGCTAAGGATGTAGCTCAGGACCTCCTGGCTTTAAAACTCACTACAAATGAACACACACATACATACTTGGTCCCTCATATAGGAAGTAAAATGGTAAGGTTCCAGAGTGAAAAGAAGGTAGGACTTGTATTTATTTTGTATTTTATACAACAGTTCTACATCACAAAATGGAAATAATTTAACCATTAAAGTGTAACGCAGAGCAACTAGGGGCTGAGAGCGTTGCACAGCGGTGGACTAATGTGTGTAGTAGGCCCAGGGTCCCAGGTAGGACCTCTCACACCAAAAAATAAGCAAAACAAAATAAAAATAATACAAAAGTCTCAACCCTTTAAGTAAGCTTCTGTTGTGCATTGAAACAATATGACTTGCTTTTTTCTGGGGGGGTGGGTAACAGGGATCGAACTCACAACCTCGCGCCTGCTAGGCAGGTGCTTAAGCCACTGAGCTAAATCCCCAGCCCTATTTTTCAAGACAGGGTCTCACTATGCAGTTCAGGCTGGCCTTGAACTCACTTTGTAGCCCAGGCTGGTCTCGAACTCACCATCATCCTCCTGCCTCAGCCTCCCGAGTGCTGGGATTAAAGGCTTGCACCATCCGGCCTGGCTCTTTTTTTTTTTTTTTTTTTTGTACTGGGAATCGAACTCACGCTTTCACATTTGCCAGGCAGGCGCTGTGCCGCTAAGCTATATCCCAGGTCCACGACTTCTTTTATAACTGAAAAAATTTAAAAGTTAAATAACAATTTCTATATGAAGAGAAACACACAGATCTTAGTTCCATCTGACAAATGTATTCACCCATGGAACTACCGCTAGTCCCTTCCTAGCCTGTCCCCCAAGCCACCATTGATCTGATTTCTGCCACAGGAGAGCAGCTTTGCATGGTCTAGAGTTTCCCAGAAATAGAGTCACACAGAGTGTACTTTCAGGTCAGGCTGCTTTCCCTAGCATGTTTTTGAGGTTCATGCTGTGAGCAGTTTATCTAATAGGCAGTGTTCCTTTCTCCTGGGGTGAGGCTGGGCATGAAACCTAGGGTCTGCTGGGTACAGGGCAAGTCCTCTACCGCTGAGCCACACCCGGCCCTCAGTGTTGCTTTTAATTCACTTCTATACAGTCGCACACAATCCAACTGCTGGGCAGTTCTCGATTTTAAGGGTTTACCACAGTTTATCTGTTATCCTGCGGGTGGATATTTCTAGTTTTTGGCTATTATCAATAAAACTGCTGTGAATATGTGGGCAAATCTTCTGCGGACATGTGTTTTCCTTTCTTTTGGATAAATACCCAGGAATGGAATTCCTAGGTCATGGGGGAAATGCATGCTTAACATTGTAAGCAGCTGCCAGTTTTCTGAACTGGTTGTTCATTTTACATTTCCATTTACTGTACTTTTTTTAAAAATGACTTTCTTTAGTCCCAGCACTTGAGAGGCTGAGGTAGGAGGATCATTGTGAGTTTGAGACCAGCCTGGGCTACAAAGTGAGTTCAAGGCCAGCCTGAACTGCGTAGTGAGACCCTGTCTCGAAAAATAGGACCGGGGATTTAGCTCAGTGGCATAAGTACCTGCCTAGCAGGTGCGAGGTTGTGAGTTCGACCCCTGGTACCGCCCCCAAAATGACTTTCATCTACTTTAATATTAATAGTATAAATACTAAATATTAGTAATAAAAAGCATAGGTAAGAGGAGTATGAACTTGCATGTAACACACATCGTGATATGATTGGTTCTTGTATCTCTTTTATTAAGGGATTCCCATCTTACCAAACAATTTGGGAACTGAGGGTTCTTACAAGGTTTTCTCTGACCCTGAATCCTTATTATTCAGAGGAATCCTCAAAGCTGAATCTGTAGCTGCAACACCTTTGTCCACACACGGTGGGCACGGTCTTCTCACGGTTTCGTTTTGTTTCTGTACTGCAGTTTAAACCAGCACCACTCACGCTGGGCAGATGCTCTATCACTGAGACAGATCCTTACCCCTTTTTAATTTCTGTTCTTTTCTCTCCTTTCTTCCCTGCCCCCACCCAGTACTGGGATTGAACCTAGGGTCTTTGCACTGAGCTAGCTATGTCACCAGCCCTTTTTTAAAATTGTATCTTATTAGTTTTTGAAACAGAGGCTCACTGTGTAGTTCAGGCTGATCTTGAACTCTCAATGTAGTTCAAGCTGGCCTCAAACCTGTGGCAATCTTCCCGCCTCAGTCTCTTGGAGTGCTGGGATTATAGGTATGCACCACACAGCCAGTTTTTTATGTTTTTTTTTTTTTTAATTTTTATTTTGAGACAGGGTCTAACTAAATTGTAAGTTGCCCAGCCAAGTCTGGTGACCCTTCAAGCCCAGCCTGGGATATATATATAATGAGTTCAAGACCATGCTGGACTGCACAGTGAGATCCTGTCTCAAAAAAACAGAACGAAAGTTGTCAGTTGCCCAGGTACTCCCCAGAGTGCTGGGATTTCAGGTATGTGCCACCATGCCCAGGTTCCCATCTTTTTAAAATTACTGCATATTGGTTATAGAGATGAATGGGTTCCATGTTGGCACAGCCATACATGCACACAGCACGCTTCAATCATTTCGCCTCCAAAACCCCCTCCCCCCAACTTTCGCCTGGGGGGTGATGAGTGCAACGTGTTTTGCTCATTTCCGTCCTGTGTGTTCCCTGCACTTCCTTGTCATCCTCTGTAGGTTCCACATATTAGAGAGAACATGCACTATTTCTTTTTCTGAATCTGGCTTATTTTACACAACCCAATATTTTACAGAGACATTCATCTTCCTGCAAACGAGAAAATTTTGTTTGTCTGTTTGTTTGTTTGTTTGTTTTATGAAACAAGATTTTGCTATATAGTTCAGACTGGCCTTGACCTCACTATGTATCTCCAGATGGCCTCAAACTCATGGCAATCCTGCCTCAGCTTCCCAAGTGTTGGGGTTGCAGGCATGCACCACCACACTGGGCAAAATTTTGTTTTTTTAATGGTCAAGTAATATGCCATTGTATATATACCATTTTTCTTTATCCATTCATCTGGGTTTTTTTGGTACCAGGGATTGAACTCACAACTTCACACCTGCCAGGCAGGCACTTACGTCACTGAGCTAAATCCCTGGCCCTATTTTTTGAGACAGGATCTCACTATGCAGTTAAGGTTGACCTTGAGCTCATGTTGTAGCCCAGGATGGTCTCGAACTCACAGCCTCCTGCTTCAGCCTCCTATCCATTCATCTGTTGATGGGTATCTAGGCTGCCCAAATCTTGTCTATTGTGAATTGTGCCACAATAAACATAGGTATGCAGGTATCTCTATAGTACGCTGACTTTAATTTCTTTGGGTATATACCAAGGAATGGGATAGTTCTATTTTTAGGATTTTTGGGGGGAATTATTTTTTTGTTTTGTTTTGTTTTGGGTTTTTTCGAGACAGGGTCTCACTATGCAGTTGAGAATGGGATAGTTCTATTTTTAGGATTTTTGGGGGGAATTATTTTTTTGTTTTGTTTTGTTTTGGGTTTTTTCGAGACAGGGTCTCACTATGCAGTTGAGGCTGGCCTTGAACTCACAGTGATCCTCCTGCCTCGGCCTCCTGAGTGCTGGGGTTACAGGTATGCAGCACCATGACCAGCTTATTGCTAATTGTTTGAGGAACCTCAATACTGATTTTCATAGTGGCTGTGCTAATTTACATGCCCACCACATTGTAGGGAAATGTACCCTCCAAACCACTAAGCATCCTCATCACCAATTTCCTTTCTCTTTCTCTCCCCACATTTTTATTTCCTTTTTTTGGGGTGGGGAGGTTTTGAGACAGGGTCTCATTATGTAATTCAGGCTGGCCTTGAATTCATTATGTAGCGCAGGGTGCCCTCAAATTTACAACTCTCCTGTCTCAGCTTCCTGAGTGCTGGGTTACAAGTGTGCACCACCACGCCGTACTCAAAGTTTGGCTTTGAGGAGCCCCCTTTATTTGACTGTCATCTCAGCTTTGTGCACTGTTATAGCCATGAGGTCTTTTTGTTTTGCTTTTGTTTTGGCTTTTGTGGTGCTGGAGATGGAACCCAGGGCCGTCCTCACATTAGGCAAGTACTGTAGACATGAGACTTTTGTGAATAAAGGAGATAAAATATCAGTGAGGACCTTTACTCCCAGTTTGTCATTTGTTTGGCTTTACCTTATATTTTTGGCTCTAGGGAAGTTTTATATATTTTTTCCTCTTTCGTATGGTGTGTGATTTGGGGCTGTAGGTAAAGCGAGAAAGGCTGTCTTCCTTCTGGGAAATGAATACACCAATCCCTGTTTCAGTCTAGGACTTTTTGGACTTCATTTTGTATTCAATGTGGTTATTATTTTGATAGGTTTTTTCTTTTTTTTCTTTCTTTCTTTTTTTTTTTTTTTTCTTTTTGCGGCACCAGAGATCAAACTCACAACCTTGCACCTGCCAGACAGGCACTTAAGCCACTGAGCCAAACTCCCAACCCTGGTTTTTTGAGGCAGGGTCGCACTATGTACCTCAGGCCAGCCTTGTGCTCGTGTTTTAGCCCAAGCTGGCCTCGAACTCACAAGGCTCCTCCTACCTCAGCCTCCCGAGCGCTGGGATTAAAGGCGTGTGCCACCACGCCCGGCTTTGATAGGTTTTTTCAATCATCAAATGATTTTTTTGCTTTTGCTTTTGTTTTCTTGAGACAGGGTCTCACCGTGTAGCCTAGGCTGGGGTTGAACTCATAAACCTCCTGTCTCAACCTCCTGACAGCTGAGATTACAAGTATACGCCACCACACCTAGCTTCAAGTGTTTTTTGATAACTAGCAAAGTTTTGTTCTGACAGCATTTATTTAATAAACTGTATTTTCTACATTAATGTAGTACTTTATCTTCATTGTATAGCATATGTTAGGAAAAACATTATTTTGTTCTATGGATATTAATAGGTAGTTTTCAGGAATAAAATATATTGTGTGTGGTTAGTACATCTGTTGGGAAAAAACCTCATCTTCTCTCATGAATGTAAATCAAAATAATGAGATAGCAGTTTTACCTATCAGTTGGGAAAACAAACCTTTTGATAGTCTTCTGACCTAGAGAGGCTGTGAGGAAACAGGAGGCCTCGTGCTTTGTTGGTTTCAGTATGAGTGGGTGCACAGTTTGACAAAGGTCATTTTTGTTGTTTTTTGTTTTGTTTTGTTTTTTGAGTTTTTGCTTGTTTGTTTGTTTGTTTGAGACAGGGTCTCACTATGTAGTTCAGGCTGGCCTTGAACTCACTATGTAGCCCAGGCTGGTCTCAAACTCTCAGGGGAATCCTCCTGCCTCAGCCTCCCAAGTCACCACACTCAGCTCTCATCAACTGTTTTAAAATACACATGAAGCCAGGTGTGGTGGCGCATGCCTTTAATCCCAGCACTCAGGAGGCTGAGGTAGGAGGAGCGTCATGAGTTCAAGGCCGGCTTGGGCTACAACACGAGCGCAAGGCCTGCCTCAGCTACATAGTGCAACCCTGCCTCAAAAAACTAGGGCCAGGAGTTTGGCTCAGTGGCATAAGTGCCTGTCTGGCAGGCGCGAGGCTGTGAGTTCAATCACTGGTGCAGCAAAAAAAAAATAAAAAGAGTGAGCAAAGCCAAGGTCAGTGGTGGATTCCTGTAATCTCACTACTCTAAAAGTCTGAGTCAGAAGTATCACAAGTTGAAACTCAGTCAGAGCAATATAGTGATTCAGTGAGCCCCCATTAAAATATTTTTTTTTTTTTAACAGAGGACAGGGCCTTACTATGTAGTGTAGGTTGGACTTGAACTCACAAGGACCCTCCTGCCTCAGCCTTCCACGTGCTCAGGTTACAAGTATATGCCACTCAAAATTTAAAAAACGAGAAAAAGGGCTGGGGATGTAGCTCAGTGTGAAGGCCCTGGATTCAATTCTCAGTAACATACACACATGCATGCACATACAAAGGGATGAGGAATACTTGCGTTTTTGTTTTTCGTTTTTTGTTTTTTGTTTTTGCGGCACCGGGGATCGAGCTCACAAACTCGCGCCTGTCAGACAGGCACTTAAGTCACTGAGTCAAACTCCCGGCCCTGGTTTTTTTGAGGCAGGGTTGCACTGTGTAGCTCAGGCCGGCCTTGCACTCGCGTTGTAGCCCAAGCCGGCCTCGAACTCGCAACCCTCCACCTACCTCAGCCTCCCAAGTGCTGGGATTAAAGGCGTGCACCACCAGGCCCGCCTTAATACTTGTGTTGATATGGGCCGATCTCTAAAGTATATTGAGAAAAAAATATAAACACAGTATGATGCCTGTGATGTCTGTATGCACACATACATGTATACATGTTATATTGTTGTCTAGAAGGACTTACATTTTCTTTCAAAGCGTTTTAAGCATGTTTTATTTTATTTTATTTTTTGGTACCGGTGATCGAACTCATGACCTCACGCTTGCCAGGCAGGCACTTCTGTCACTGAGCTAAATTCCCGGTCCTAGAAGGACTTACAAAGGCTATTAATCTTTGAGGAAAGGGAAGAGGTACAAAGAGGTATATTGCTGTGGATTTAGCTCAGCAGCATAAGCGCCCGAGTAGCAAGCGCAAGGTCATGAGTTCAATCCCCAGTACCAAAAAAAAAAAAAAAATGTTTTCTTTTTCTATCTTTTTTTCCTCTCATGTTAGGCAAGTGGTCTACTGTTGAGCTCCACCCCCAGTCCTTTGTCTGTTTGAGATAGGATTTTTTCTGGGTAGCTCAGGTTCACCTCAAACTTAATCCTGCTTTGGTTGAGTGCTGGGATTTCAGGCATGTGCCGCCATGCCCAGTTTCAAAATCTTGCTATGTAGTGCAGGGTGGCCTTGAATTCACTATGTAGCCAGGATGGCTTCGAACTTGTGGTGATCATGCCTTGGCCTCCCAAGTGCAGGGATTACAGGCGTGCGTCACTATGTGTGCCACTATGTGCAACTAAAATCATAATTTTTTTTTTGGTACCAGGGATCGAACTCACAACCTTGTGCCTGCCAGGCAGACGCTTAAGCCACTGACCTAAATCCCCAGCCCAATCTTAATATTTTTAACCAAGAAAAGGGGGGTTTATTGTAAAGGTGCTGAGGGACCTCGTTTAACCAATGCAAGTTTTGAGAAACCAGGCTTTAGGAGACAAATGTGATTGGGCCTTAGGAATTTCTGGGACGAGAGGCTGAAAGGCTGCAGGCCCTTCCTCGTCTCCACCTGCGTTTGTGTTTCAGCTGCATTCTCTCTCACTGCACATAAGAGACGAAGAACACCTTCGGTTGCCCAATGCAACTACGTTTCATATCTTGTGGCGGAAGAGAGACTGCTCTCCTGAGTTCCGGTTTGGGAAAATTGCCAGGGAAGGACTTGCCTTGGCCTGGCTTGGGTCGGGTGTCCGCCCCAGGACCAATCGACTCTGGCCAGGGAGCAAGGTCTCTAAGTGGCTTCCAGATCCTGTGGGGCACATGGCCAAAGAAGGATTCTCAGTGGAAAGCTAAAGTCCTCATTCCTGCGTTTATTCTCATAGTCATGTGTTCAGTAGGTGACTGCCAAGCCATCAACAGTGTACCGTGATCTACAGTTACCCGAGCACAGTCAACCAGAAAGCTCCGAGCCCCCCGCCTGGGCTCCACCGAGGGAGGCAGCCTGGCAGTTAGCGTCTGCCGGTTACTTCCTGTCTTGGCTCAGCTAAACCTTTCTCTGTTCACTAAAGGAAGGGCAGCTGTTTGTGTTGATTGCAGAGGGGACCTCTATCGGGACAGCTTGGGGTGTCTTCGCTGAGGGCGTTGATGACTAAGAAACAGCAGCTTGGCATCCATGCCACTGGCAGCAGCTGCAGCTGTTCCAAGCTGCTGGCCAGGAGTCATTGGTGAAGGGAGTGGCTTCCTGTTGAACTGAGGGCTCTGGGTCTAGCTTTCAATTGCTAACCGCAATCCTGTTTTCTATATCTGATACTCTCTCCTCACGTTGGCTCATCTGCTGCATATATACTTTCTGTCTTTTCTTTTTTTTTTTTTTTTTTTTTTGGTACCGGGGATTGAATTTACAACCTCGTGCCTGCCATGCAGGCGCTTAGGTAGCTGAGCTAAATCCCTGGCCCTTTTTTTGGTCTTTTTGAGACAGGATTTCGCTCTGCAGTTCAGGCTGGTCTTCAGTTCACTTTGTAGCCCAGGCTGGACTTGAACTCACAGCAATACTCCTGCCTCAGCCTCCTAAACGCTGGGATTACAGGAATGTGCCACCATGCCCAACTTCAATGGAATTTTTAATCTCCTGGATATCTGTTCGAATTTTTCATGGGTTCTGTTTCTGTCCTATGTTGGGCATTCATGGTTTCCATCATTTTCCTAAGCTTCTCTCTCTCTCTCTCTCTCTCTTTTATCTGTATCTGCTCTAAAGTCACTGGCCATGTCTTTCATTATGGTCACCATCTCTGTAGTTATCTGAGAAATTATATTTGACTTTTTTTCTAGAGCCTCATCCATCTGCTTTGTTACATCTGCTGTTACCACTTCCCAGAGTTCAGGTGGATGACTTTTTTTTTTTTTTCGGCACAGGGGATTGAACTCACAACCTCGCGCCTGCCAGGGAAGGCGCTTAAGGCACTGAGCCAAACTCCCAGCCATGGTTTTTTGAGGCAGGGTCGCACTATGTAGCTCAGGCCAGCCTTGCGCTCGCGTTGTAGCCCAAGCCGGCCTCGAACTCACAACGCTCCGCCTACCTCAGCCTCCCGAGTGCTGGGATTAAAGGCGTGCGCCACCACGCCCGGCCGTGGATGACTTTTGAATTGGTCCACCTCATTACCCCCCAACCCGCCCCCTCCCCGGTTTGCTTTTGGTGAGCTGGAAGCCTCATTTTCTGTTTTTTGTTTTTTTTTTTTAAGTTTAATTCCTGGGTTGATGATTGTAAATTGCCTGTGGTGAATAACTTTACTGCTAGTAGTTAAAACCCTTGTGAAGTGACTACTTTTCAGAGATGTCTTTCAGGTGTAGCCGGCTTTTGGGTTTTGAGTATGGTGCAAGTTCCTACCTCTTCAATTTACCGGGGGTGAGAAATGCTGCCTATATTAGCCCAGCCCCTAGTACTTTGGCACTGGCCTAAAGTACTGTTTATTACCCTGAGGCAATCTCGGTTTTGCCATACCAGGAAGAACAACTGATTAGAACAATTACGTCACCTAGGGTAAAGTAGTACAATCAGCAATAACAATAGTATCAAACACAGTGTAGAAAATGACAAACTGTGGTAACTATTAATTTGCCACCTTTAACCATATGAACTAGATTTGCGGTCATATAACAAAATCTAAAATAATCCAGAGATCATGTACAGTAAATATGCCCTCCATATGGCAATTTTACCCTTAGGGGAGAAAGTTTAAAAGGGTGGGGGGAAAATAGAGAAATAGAAAAGGAAGAGGTTAGAAGCAAGGCTGGAGGACAAAGGAAGATTATGAAAATTTTGGGAAACTGGTGAAGAAGACTGGCGGGAAAGAGAGAAGGAAGAAATAAACACGGGAACAGAACAACAATATCAAAAAACTAGAAATAATGTTCACACTCAGATAAAACAAGAACATAAAACCATGAAAAAAGAAAACAAAATAAAAACAAGGAAAGAGAAAAAAAGGTTCACTTCAAAGCAAGTCTGTGCTGTCACCGGTAAGCAAAGTGAACGGACGGAGTCCAGATCCGTGTTGAGCAAGCCCAGCAAGCCAGTGGCAGATTTACAGTAAGGTAGTGGAGGACCCCACTGAGCCTGCACATTTAGTTTCACTGACGTTCAGACGAGTTTCTGACCCTAAGGCAGGAACCCTATTTGTTCAGTTTGCAATACTCCCTGTGCCTCTTGCTGGCTTGAACTCGACTCCCTGCCGGCTTGAACTCTGCTCCAGACAATTTGCCAATTTGAACTCAGTTCCACCTCACCCTGACACTGGAAGCCACTAGATGGAGCCAGCCCACAGCTCCTCAGAGTTCTGAGCTCAGTTGGTCCCTGGCCAAGATGGCTACCAGCCGGTTGCCCCTCTCCTGGGGGCGTCTGAACCTGAATAGCTCACTAATCTCCGGAGTCCGCTGTGTCCACTGCTCTGACTCACTGGTGCGTTTCTCTGTGGAGGCCTCAGGGGTCACCAGTAGTTACTGTGTGTCTGTAAGTTCAAGCTGCCTCTCCCACACAGTGAGTCAGGCTTTAGGGAAAAAGCACTGCTTGCCGCCTCCTTTTTCTTTTGAAGTCTTTCTTTGCTGTCCTCGTAGCCTTCATTCTCACTTCAGATCCTCGCTGGGTCCTCAGGACTCACTACTCTCCTTTTTTAAATTAACATTGCTACATTTCAGGGCCTGGAGTTTGGCTCAGTGACTTAAGTGCCTGTCTGACAGGCATCAGGTTGTGAGTTCAATACCCGGTGCTGCTAAAAAAAAAAAAAAAGAACATTGCTACATTTCAACCAGGCATGGTGGTGCACGCCTGTAATCCTAGCACTCAGGAGGCTGAGGCAGGAGGATGGTTTCGAGTTCAAGACCAGTCTGGGCTACAAAGTGAGCTCAAGGCCAGCCTGAACTGCATAGTGAGACCCTGTCTCAAAGACTAAAAACAAAAAACAAAACAAAACATTGCTGTATTTCAGGGTCTGGACACCAACTTTTTTTTTTTTTTTTTTTTTTTTTTTTTTTTTTTTTTTTTTTTTGAGACAGGATTTCACTATGCAGTTCAGTCTGGCCTTCAACTCACTTTGTAGCTCACACTGGCCTCAAACTTGCAACAATTCTCCTGCCTCAGCCTCCTGAGTGCTGGGATTACAGATGTGCATCACCTTACCTGGCTTGCATCCCCAGTCTTTATGGTGATAGGAGCAAATGACAATGGTGATTGATGGATTGGTATAAGGAAATGAGGTATAAGGAATAAAAAGTGCTTATTCCAGCCGGGTGTGGTGGTGCATGCCTTTAATTCCAGCACTCAGGAGGCTGAGGAAGGAGTTCGAGACCAGCCTGGGCTATATAGTGAGTTCAAGGCCAGCCTGAACCACATAGTGAGACCCTGTCTCAAAAAATAGGGCTGGGGATTTAGCTCAGTGGCGTAAGCACCTGCTTGGCAGGTGCTAGGTTATGAGTTTGATCCATGGTAAAAAAAAAAAAGTGCTTATTCTAGATAGGCATGGTGGTGCACACCTGTAATTCCTGCACTTGGGAAGCTGAGGCAGGAGGATCGCTGAGAGTTTGAGGTCATCTTGAACTGCATAGCAAGACCCTGTCTAAAAAAAAAAGAAACAAGGCTCACTGTAAAGGCCCTGTGTTTGATTCTCATTATGAGGTGGGGGTGGGGGAGTGTTTAGTCCAGCCCTTCCTGAGGAACACCTGAACAGCTTTTTTTTTTTTTTTTTGCGGCACTGGGGATTGAACTCACAACCTCAAGCCTGCCTGACAGGTGCGTAAGCCGCTGAGCCAAACTCCCGGCCCTGGTTTTTTGAGGCAGGGTCGCACTGCACTGTGTAGCTCAGGCCAGCCTTGCACTCGCGTTGTAGTCCAAGCCGTCCTCGAACTCAAAACCCTCCACCTACCTCAGCCTCCCGAGTGCTGGGATTCTGAACAGCTTCTTTAAAATATGGATTCATAGCACCCCCATCTTTCCTAACTTCCTAAATCAGGTTTCTTTGCCAGATGACCAATGACAGTGGTTCAAGACTTTAAGCAACAAAAGGATCAATTAAGGTGTATGCCCTTTGAACGCAGTTGGGGAAGATGGCACTACCATCCATGGCCACAAGGTGGCAGCACGGAACGGCATGGAGTAACAAGCCTGGCAAGGGTCAGACCCAGACTGGTAGACCCGGGGATCAGGTTATGGAAGGAAGTGGGGGACCTGCATTGCACACTGCCAATTGGAGCCTGTAATCCTGTGAGTACTGCGTTCGTGATCAGGTGTTTATAGGTTCCTTTTTACCAAACTCTGCTGATAGGAACTGCGTTAGTGTGACCAGGGGCAGGCTGTGGGTGGGGATAGTGATAGTGTATGTTTCCCATGGGTGAGTATGGGAGGCAAGGGGCGTCTACATTCCCGGATATGTTCATCAAGCAGAGTCACCTACGAAGTGCAACTTACTCAAAGGGCAGCACCGGTGTGTGCTGAAAGCGTGTCCCTGCCCCCTGCCGCAGGCGTGACTCCAGGTGCTGTTAGAAGCCTGCACCTCTTAGGAGGGATTGGCTCTGCAGCTGGGGAAACTGGCCAAGGCTGGGCAAAGGATGCTGGGATGGGGTGTGGGCTGGGAGCCCAGGATGGGGCAGCTGCCTCTGGAAGCAGCCAAAACGTCCCCAGCTACCGTAGGGGTGGATAGAAGGATTAGGTGACAGTCCCCTAACTCAGCCCGGAACTGACACCCTCCTCCCCCTCACACAGGCACCCAAGCCTGTCAAAGCTCAGAATAACTCAAGAGAAGCAGGCAGCAGGATGACAGGGGCTCTGCTTGGTGCCCTGCTCCTCTTGGGGCTGCTTGGTAGGAACAGGGTCGGGGAGGCAAGTGGACAGACACCAGCGTGAAGGGAGAAGGATAAAGACAGAGACCAAGATGCAGACTGAGGCACTGTGTATTTGGTCCCGAGGCACAGTGTTGCTGGCTCGGGAGACAGATGCAGACAGATACTCAGCCTCAGGAACCTGTGGAGACCCCAAGGGGTGGAGAGGGCCCACCTGCCTGTCCCGTCCAGTGACTCTTCTTTCCTGACCCCATCACAGGCAGAGGTAAGGGGAAGAATGAGGAGCTGAGTCTTTATCATCATCTCTTCGACAACTATGACCCAGAATGCCGGCCAGTGAGGGGGCCTGAGGACACTGTCACCGTCAGCCTCAAGGTCACCCTGACCAACCTCATTTCACTGGTAAGATGCCCCAGCCCATCCAGAGCTTCAAATCCCACTTCTGGCCCCTAGCTGCTGAGCTCTGTTCTAATGCTCACTTCTGGCCCTGAAGTAGGGCTTCAATCACCTCCATCTCTCCGCTGCAGAATGAGAAGGAAGAGACGCTCACTACGAACGTGTGGATTGGAATCGTGAGTCAAATCTGGGAGTGATGTGAGGTTTACCCTTTCTTCCAAACACCTGGGCAGCAGCGGGGTGGGGGGGGATGCATAGGAGGCGTCCTTCCATCTCCCCTTCTTAGGACTGGCAGGATTACCGACTCAACTACAGCAAGGATGACTTTGGGGGCATAGAAACCCTGAGGGTCCCTTCCGACCACGTGTGGCTACCAGAAATTGTGCTAGAAAACAAGTGAGGACCCTCAGTCAGAATGCCAGGCTATTTAGGGGGGCAGCCGGCCCCTGGCCCCGGGCGGGGTGTGTGTGGGGGGCTGGGCTCTAGATTTGCTTGGGGCAAGGGGTGCTTGGATGGGGATTTCTGGAACCTGTGAAAGAGCTCGGTTTTCTTGGGCCCACAGTATTGACGGTCAGTTCGGTGTGGCCTACGACGCCAACGTGTTGATCTATGAGGGCGGCTACGTGACCTGGTTGCCTCCAGCCATCTACCGCAGCACCTGCGCTGTGGAAGTCACCTACTTCCCCTTCGACTGGCAGAACTGCTCGCTCATCTTCCGGTGGGAGGAGTTATTCAACACACCCTCCCCAATCATGGGAGGGGCCTGTGCAGAGGGCTGGCCAGATAGAGAAGTGGGGTCTCTGCAGAGTAGGGCTTTGTCTGGAGCCCGGGCCACGATTTGGGGTTGGGTGGATCACTGCAGCTGGTTTTAAAGAATGGCTAGAAGTAGCCCTACTGTAGCGACCTTAGTCCCAGCCGTAGGCACTAAACTGTAGGCTATAGTCCTAGCTACTTGGGAGGTTAAGTCGATGAGCACTTGGGGCCATGAGCTGGAGGCCAGCCTGGGCAACACAGACAGACCCTGTGTCAAGAAACAGAGGAAGGGCTGGGAATGTAACTCAGTGGTAGAGTCAGTTCAATCCCAAGTATTGCAAAAAACAAAACATGAAGTAGGGGTGGAAATTAAGTTATGTAGACAAGGCCAGGGTAAAGGGGTGGAGCCTTATTAACAGGTTCAAACTTCTGGGGTGGGGGCCCTGGTCCTGGTTTCGCAGCTCTCAGACTTACAGTGCCAAAGAAGTGGAGTTCGTCTTTGCTGCGGATGACAGTGGCGAAACCATCAACAAGATCGATATCGACACTGAAGCCTTTACTGGTGAAAGCTCCCTACTGCCCTAAAAAGCCAGCTTCCAGAAGGGTTCCAAATGAGGGACTTTCAGAGTGAGGTTGCCCTAGATTGCGCGCATACACACACACACACACACGGGAATTATCAGCAACCCAGCTTAACTTGCTCACGTCTGGAAATCATTCTCAGTCGTCACTAGTCCTGCCTTTTCGCTTGCGATCTTTCTAATATCCTCACTGGGAATGCCTTTCTACCTGAATTTGCTTCATCCTGTCGGTCCTTAGCCCAAGTTGTTTGCTCTAACCCAGACAAACAGCTGCGCGGGTTTCGGTGGTGGCCACAGTGCAGCATGGGACATCCTGCCTCTGACTGTGAGCTGAATGTGCCTCCCCTCCTGCAGAGAATGGCGAATGGGCCATCGATTTTTGCCCCGGGGTGATTCGCCACCATGATGGTGGATCTGCTGACCACCGGGGAGAAACCGATGTCATCTACACCCTCATCATCCGCCGGAAGCCGCTCTTCTACGTCATTAACATCATCGTGCCCTGTGTGCTCATCTCTGGCCTCGTGGTGCTGGCCTACTTCCTGCCGGCGCAGGGTGAGTGGTGACCCCACACCTGCACTAGGGCTTGCCCTCCGGGCCAGGGCCACTCTCACTGGGTGCTGTCTCCAGCTGGTGGCCAGAAATGCACCGTCTCCATCAACGTCCTGCTGGCCCAGACGGTCTTCTTGTTCCTAATTGCTCAGAAAACCCCAGAGACATCTCTGAATGTGCCGCTGCTGGGCAAGTGAGGACAGAGTGGGTGTTGGGGGTCCCCCGCGCAGGGGCGGGGCCAGATGAGGCTGGGGGCGGGAATACGGAGTGGCCCGGGAGAGGCGTGGCCAAAACCTAGTGACTCTAGGAGAAACTTTGGCTGTTCCCATCCCTCGTGGCCTTTATTTAGCCGGGGTGGAGCTAGGGTGGTGATGGACGCTCTGGGCCCCTGTCCTCACTGCTGCTGGACACCACCTTGAGGTCTCCTGAGTGTCTCTGTTGGGGGACAGTCAGGCTCAGTGTCTCCTCAGCCCCATCTCTAGCACCCAAAGGACACGTCCTCCACCCCAGACTCACTGGCTCCCCGGGGCTTCCAAGGCCCAGCTGGCATCGCCACTGTTGCAGGAATGAAGTGGATCCCTGCAGACCCCGTCCACACAGGCACAGCCACACCCCCTGGACCAGGAGCTGGGCGCCCCAGCCTGCTGCAGCCCCAGCTTGCAGAGCCCCTTGCCGAGCAGCCTGAGCTACTCGGGCCAGTGCTCCACCCGGATCTCCGGCGTCTGCAGTTGGGTCTGGGCTGCTGCCACTGCCGTCCAGGCCTCGCACACCCCGCTGTAGCCAAAGGGCTGATATCTGCATTGGGGGTACAGGGGCTAGTGAGGGGCCGAGGCTCCTGTCCTCAATATCCCATGTCCCTCTTCCCTGGCCCCTTCTCTCCCCACACTTTCTCACCGCCTCCCCCCAGCCCACCAGAGCCCCACACCTCTAACAAGGTGGCGCTGAAGCTCACGAGGCTGGCCGCGGCTTCTCTTAGCACCAGCCCCAGGGTGGGCTCCGTGGGCTCCTGCAGCTCCAGGGACTTCAGCTCTCTGAACCGCTGCTCCAGATACCCGTGTGCGGCAGCCACCGCGAGCTCCAGGGAGGACAGAATCGGGGGCTGGAGGGCCACCTGCAGAAGGGGCGGGAGCAGTGGAGTTGCGGAGTCACAGGGCAGGGCGTGGCCTCCCGGAGGCCTCCAGACCTTCAAGTAGCCTCACCTCAGTGGAGCTGTGATAGTGGTAGACCCACAGCAGGGTGTCCAGGGAGCTGGGGGTCCCCTTCATGGCCGCCGCAGGTGGTAGGCGGAGTAGAAGGGCCGGGAAGCCTGGCGTAGCTGAGGGCGAGCGGCTGGGGGGCGTAACTCCACCCTCCTGCCGAGGGGTTTGTGAGGTCAGAGGACCAGCTGGAGGGAGTGGGGGTGGTGACGTCAGGGAAGCTGGGACGCGGCGGAGTCACGCACCCCGGGCTCCTCAGGTACCTCATTTTCGTTATGGTGGTCGCCACACTCATTGTCATGAACTGCGTCATTGTGCTCAACGTGTCTCTGCGAACGCCCACCACTCACGCCGTGTCCCCGAGGCTACGCCATGTAAGGCTGGGCTGGGGCGGCCCGGGGTGCGATTCAGCCTGAACCCGTGGCGGGGCGGAGCTTAGAGTTGATCCCGCCCAGGTTCTACTGGAGCTGCTGCCGCGCCTCCTGGGCTCGGGCCCGCCCCCGGAGGCTCCCCAAGCCGCCGCGCCCCCGCGGCGCGCCTCGTCCGTGGGCATACTGCTCCGCGCGGAGGAGCTGATTCTGAAGAAGCCGCGGAGCGAGCTCGTGTTTGAAGGGCAGCGGCACCGGCACGGGGCGTGGACTGGTGAGCTGGCCTCGGCGGGCCGACGGGGGCCGCGGTGGAGGCGCTTAGTGACCCAGCTCGCGGTCGCCCCACCAGCTGCCCTCTGCCAGAGCCTGAGCGCCGCGGCCCCCGAGATCCGCTGCTGTGTGGACGCTGTGAACTTCGTGGCCGAGAGCACGCGGGACCAGGAGACAACGGGCGAGGTGGGTTAGGAGCGGAGAGGACGCCACCGGCACCCGCGCAGACGCACGCTCAACCCCGCGCCCCCACTCCAGGGACTCAGCTCGTGCTGCCCTTTTCCAGGAGGTGTCCGACTGGGTGCGCATGGGGAAGGCCCTTGACAACGTCTGCTTCTGGGCCGCTCTGGTGCTCTTCAGCGTCGGCTCCGGCCTCATCTTCCTCGGGGGCTATTTCAATCAGGTGCCGGATCTCCCGTACCCGCCGTGTATCCAGCCCTGAGCCTGCGCTGCACACACCTCAACTTTCCCGCCCACCTCAGCAGGAAACAGATTTTGAAACACAAGCTGCTGTCACTAATCATGATCTTTTCCCACTGCCGACAATAAATATTTTATCAACTTCCCAGTGGGAACTGAATGTGTCCACGTGGGTAGACCTGGCTGCCGTACTGGGGTCCGAAGTGGAGGGCCAAGGGACTCGGAGTTGGTATGAATTCTCCAGAGAGCAAGGTTTCACTGCTGACCTCCCTTCAGTGCTAGTTTTGGTTTTTTTTTTTTTTTTTTTTTTTTTTGAGACAGGGTCTCACTATGTAGCTCATGTTTACCTTAAATGCATTGTGTAGCCCAGGCTTGTCTTTAACTTTCCAAGATCTTCCTGCCTCAGCCTTCAGAGTGCCAGGATTATAGATGTGCACCACCACAACTCACTAGCTATGAGCGTCTAGACAATTTTATCCAGCTGATATCAATTACGAGATCCTTTTGCAGGATCTGCACTCAGAGAAATCTTCTGCTTCTTTGGTTTGGGTCTGCTGGTGTGGGCTGGGACCATATACCCTCAAAGAAACCCAGAGGTTTAGTTTAGGGCTGAGGATGCCTGGCCTTCCCTCAGGCACTTATTCTAGGTTTTCCTGGCCCCGCGCCATGTACCGCAGCCCATCCCCACAATGCTCAATTACCAGATCCCACAGCCACCACCCCCTCTATTCTAAACCTGCAGGCTCTCTGGCTAGCAGCCAGGGTCGTGAGAGAAAACAGAATAATCTAGGGCCTGAAATGGTGGGAGCTGGTTGAACGGTCTTTATTAACAAACGGGATGTCCAAGGCCACTACATTGAGGAGGGGCAGGGGAGGGAAGAGAAGAGAAGGGCTAATTGCTGCTCACACTATATACAGATGCAAGCAAAAGGGTGTGGAGGGCAAGAGCTCCCTGCTCCCTCCCTCCACCAGGGGAGAGGCTAGAAGAGATAGGGACTGGAAAGGGGGGAATGTTTTGGTTGGCGGGGATCCCCCCTCCATTCCCTGGGGTTTGAAGGGGAAAGGAATCATTAAAGTGCTTTCAGAAAATGAGGAAATGGTCCCTGCCCCTGGAGTGGCTGGTGACCCCCCTAGAACTTAGGGCCCAGTGACCCCCCCCAGAGTCTGGTACATTCAAGGGGGGAGCCGGCTCCCCTGACGTGCAAATAAAGGGGTCCAGGGCCCTGCCCAGTCAGCAGCAGTGGGGAAAGGGGACTGAGCCCCAAGCACTCTCCTAAGTGGAGAAAGGGGGCAGGGGGAAGCCCACTCTACTCCTGGTAAGAAGCTGTATCCCTCCCCAGAAGCTGGGGACAGGCACAGTTTAAGGGAGAGAACATGTTGGGGAAAAGGATGGTCACATGATCACAAAAGCATGGGAGGGGTCGGAGGTCATGTTCCCAGCAGGCTCCAGTGAATCAAACCAATAAAAGCAAAAGCCCAGGGAAGAGAATGGGGGCAGCTGGGGAAATCTGGCTAGAGACGCTGGTCCAGCATGGGTGGCCCCAGCCCAGCCATCACCAATTCATAATGCAGTTCCGGTTCAGGGTCATGAAGTAAACTTGGCTGCTACCCCCAGAGCGGACAGAGGCAAAAAATACCTGGGTGGGAAGGAGAAGGAGTCATCAAGGGCTGGGGTATGGGCTGAGGGCTCAATTAACTGGGAGAGAGAAAGCGAAAGACAGAAGAGCTGGGGATGTGGCTCACTGGTACAGCAGCTGCCTAGAATGTGGGAGACCCCGAGTGGTCACCAACAAAAGAGGGGCAGGAAGACACTGACTGCAGAAGGGGCTCAGGGTGCCTCTCCTCCCCTAGGGAAAGACAAGGGCTATGCTACCAGATTTCTGGGGTGGAGGTCGCTCAGAGCCAAAGGAGACGGAGGACAGAGGCTGTAACTACCCACGCTGATTCCAAGGGGCCTGATTTTGGGAAGACACCACAACACACAACCCTCCCCTCCCCAGAGCCCTGCCCGAGGTCCAGGGCCTAGGAGCCAGCCTTGCACAGGGCTTGGGGAAGAAGCTCCCACCTTGTCATTCCGTTCACACAGGAACTTGAGCCTCTGGGCCCGTTTGTGCATGAAGACCCCGTCTAGGTGTCCCGTCTCCACAGAACGGATCTCAATGGCTTTCTCACCCCAGCCCATTATCTGGTTGGAGCAGATATAGGCTGCAGCGAGATGGTTGGAGGAAGCAGTGAGTGAATGGCTGCGTTCGTGGGCCGCCTCTGGGGCAAGCGGCTTGGAGGGCAGCGCCTCACTCACCCACGGAGGTGGGCATCTCTCCCCACTGCAGCACCACATCCTTAATGATCCGTCCGTAGGTGTTGACATAGACGCCCTCGTCCTCATAGCACAGCAGCATCTCCATGCCGTCGGTGTTGGGGAGGAAGATGATGGCGTGAGGCGTAATCTGGCACTGGATCTGGGGAGGAGACGGCGCACTATATCCCTGTGTCTCGCGTCCAGACTGAGGTCCCACTCCCCCGCAGCCCTGCCAGGCTCACATGCACAGGGATGTAGATGTCATAGCTGTTCCCCGAGTCAACATCCACGGCATGGAAGCCAGCACTGGAGCCATAGATGACCTTCAGCCGCTGTCCCTCTTCTACTGTCAGGTCGACCAGCAGAGGGCGGTGAGGGAGGTCGGCAAAAGACTGTGGAGGAGAGAAGAGCTCAGGGGGGACAGGTGGAGGAGGCAGACCTCAAAGCAGTACTGGGGGCTGAGGCTGGGGTTACCTTGAAGGCCATGAATTTGTGGTAGGGCTTGGGGGCCCAGGCGTACACCTCCACGGAATTCTTCAGGGCAATGACCAGGAACTTAATGCGCTCATATTTCACTGGGGGCAAGAAGGAAGCAGGACTCAGGGGCTCTCCTCCTGAGGCTCCCCAGGTCTCCCAGCCTGCTGCCTGTCTCTGGCTTCGAAGCTTCCCTAGCATTTAGCCCAGGCCCCATTTCTCACAGGCCACCCTGCGTGACGTCCTCACCGACGCGGTAGTGTCCGCAGCCCTCCATGTCCCCCACGGTGGTCCAGCCCTGCTTCTTCTCCACCTCTGGGTCATTGTGCAGGATCTTGTTCCGGAGCCAGGACAGGTAATACACCCGTAGTTTGTTCCTTTTCCCTGAGGGAGGGACACACATGCACACACACATCCACACACACACCCACTCTCCTGTCCTCTCACATCCTGTCTGCAGTGGGTGAGGAAGTGCGGCCCCACCTTCCAGCTCGCGGACCAAGGCCGCCTTCCTCCCTGGCTGCAGACGGGGACGGAGCTGAGGAGCTGGCGCACACATACCTGAGATGGTGATGAGCAAGTTGAGCCCTTCCAGTACGTCCATCTGCTGGAAGCGGCGCCGCCCAATGAGTCCATACACCTTGCCCTGCCCGCTTCGGTCCAGCAGCATCAGCCCGTTCTCTGTACCCACCAGCAGGTTGACCCCTGCAACAGGAGCCCGTGCACAGGTGAGGCACACAGCCAGGCCCTCACCTGAACAGGAGCCTGGGAGATACACCCAGGTGCCTCTCCACCTTCCGGCCCAGCCTACCCCAAAGGGCTGCACAGAGGATCTCGGAATTGAATCGCTTCTTGTACTTCCGAATCTCAGGAGTTTCACTGTGAGCCCGGGTGTTGGTAGGATTCACATTGACCACAGAGCCTTTCCTCACATCATACTGCAGCTGATCCAGTCGAGCTCCCTCTCCACCCACTAGAGCTGCCGGGAGGAAGAGAAGGGAGGGTGGGCTGCAGCAGTCTCACAAGTTTTTCTTTACCTCAGTGCCCCTAAATCTGCTCTTGGCACCTCACAATATTCAAGAGGGAACAGAAGGACTGTAGAAAGGACTGTAGAACAGGAAAGGTACATGGAAGAGAGGAAAGGCCAGGCCTGATGTCAAGAGGCCTGGCTCAAGCACGAGCTGTACTACTCATCAGCTTCAAACTTTTGCTCAGGCCCCCTGGCCACTTGCAAGTTCTGCCTCCTCTGTCAAGGAAGCTCAGAAACCCTCCCTTGCCTGTGTCAGAGCGGGAGCCAGGGCTGCAAGGAGAAGGCCTGTATCCATGCTTTGTAAAACTATGTCCTCAGAGTCACTCGTGCCCCTCCCCCGGGTCTTCTCGGGACCTTAGCCTCACCTGTAATGGGGATGGTATCCCCACTGCCTCCAGGCTGGTAGATTCCTAGGTCCACAAACATGGTGAACGAGCTCTTGCCAGGGGCCTTTACCAGCCCACGAGATTGGTACTGTGGGGGAGGAGCAGTAGTCAGGCAAACAAGGGCGACCCCAGACTATGGCCCAGCCCTCCTAGGCCCCCACTGAGAAGTTCATGATGTTCTGCCCCACTTACCCCCGTGCCCCCAACACCCCTGGCTCTCCTGTATATTTCCAGGGTATTTCTCCCAACCCCAGGGACCCACTCCAGCCCACTTACATCACTGCCTGCATCCTTTGAGGGGGGACTTTGCCCCTTGCTGTTCTCAGTGGGGGAGTGGCTGGGCTGGACCACATCTGGAAGGTTCGTGTAGCCATTGCTGTCAGCATGCAACAGGCTTCGTTCCTCCTCAGGAGTCTGCAGAATAGAGGGCAGGGTCGGCACTGGGGTTGGGGGGGCTTGCTGCAGGCATGGGGGAGGTTGTAGGCTCACTTACACGCTGGACCACCATGGTGCCACCCCCATATGGGGGCTGGGTCCCAGCTATTTCCTCAACATCATGAACCACCATGGTGCTGACACTGTCTGTGTCTCCATCGCTGCTGTGGGAGAAAGGAAGGTAGGGCCTTCTAGGTCCTGCCACCCAAGTGCCACAGGTACAGATGACAGCCATAGACTTGGGCTTTCAGTCTCTTCAAAACGTAAGTGCTGAGCCAGGCACAGTGGTGCACACCTATATCCCAGCACTTGGGAGGCTGAGGCAGGAGGATCATTGCAAGTTTGAGACCAGCCTGAGCTACAAAGTGAGTTCAAGGCCAGCTCAAACTGCATAGCAAGACCCTGTCTAAAACAAAAACAAAAACAAAAACAAAAACCCACATGTGCTCAGGCCAAGGACTTAGCTCAGTGGCACAAGTGCCTGGCTGGCAAGCACAAGGTTGTGAGTTTGATGCCGGTACCAAAAAACAAAAACAAAACACAAGTGCTTGGCCCTCGCTGGGCACGCAGGTGGCACCTGAGCTGACACAGATGTAACCTGTAACTGATCGAATAGCGGCACAGGCGGGAACCCAGTGCCCCCACTCCATTCTCAAGAGAATGGGGATCACAGTCCCTTAGACAGGCCCACGCTGTGACAGCTCACCCTGTCCTCTGACACAGCAGGCCCCTGCCCCAGGATGCTCCATACCGGCCCCCAGGGGTGTCTCTGCTCCCTTCTGAAGGTTCACCATCGCCTTCTTCCTCATCATCTTCGCTGCTCTCCACCTCCTCACTGGATGATGAGTAATCCATTGCTTTCTTGGGTGGCCGGGGGGCTTCATCCAAAGTTCGCTCTTTCAGCAACACAAAATCCTGCAGGAAAGGACAGGCATGAGGGGAGGGCATGAGGGACTGGGCAGAGGCCTGGGCAGGGAATGGGAGAGGGCTCCCACAGTGACCTGGCTCACTAACCTCACCAATCGCTCGCTTATAGCTCTGGGAGGGGCCGCAAGGCAAGAAAGGCAGCCAGGAAGAGGCAGGAGAGACGGTAAGAAAGGTTAGTAATGAGATACACCTGTCCATAATCCCCACAGTCCTTCCTCACGTGGATTAGTGAAGACCCCACCCCTGACACCACACCCTGTGCCCCCGCCCCAGCTCAAAGGCTGTCTGAATGCCAAACCAGGATGAGGCAGGGCCACCCCCACCACCAGACGACTCACTGCGGGTCGGCCTGGCCGTGAGCGGTGGTCATCAGGCTTGGTTTTGTTCCCAGGGGAGAGCACTGGGGAGCTCTCCAGTTTGGTGGAGGCTGGACCGAGCAGGGTAGGAGAAGGGAGGTCACTGATACCTGGACAGAAGATGGCCCCAAGCCTATACCCTGAGCTGACCCTGTGGCCCTGAGCCCAGAGTTCAGCACTGTTCCATGCCCACTCAGCTCCCCGTACCCCTACAGGTATGCCAGACCAAAGCCACCAAAGACAGGGGCCAGGCTGATCAAGACTGCAGCCAGGCCCAGGGCAGACCGCAGGGCTCACGCACCTCCCACACGGTTTCGATTTCGCTCCAGTGAGCCAGCCTGGGGGAGATGCCCATGCGAGGCTGGGAGGACGCTGTCGGAGCGCTCCCAGCCAGAGTCGCTCCTCCTGAGGTCCGGGTTACTGTCAAGGTGAAAAGTTAAGAGTCAGGGAGACAGGTGCCGTCTTCCCTGGGGCTGAGAGTCACTGCAGAGGGAGCCATCACCAGGGGAAGCAGGTCTCAGAGTGAGAGGTGACAGTGAGCGGCGGGGGGCAACTCCATTACCTAGAGGTGTTGGGCGGGCCAGGGGGCTGAGCAGGGGGCCCTGGAGGCTTGGGGGTGCCCCGCTCTGCCCGCCTTTGCAGATAGATTTGCCAGGCGGAGTTGCTGCGAGGTCTGTGGAGGGAGCACAGGGTGCGGGGAGGGGCCGGGAGGGGCTGAGGCAATGGGGCTGGGCCGGCTCACCCCTAAGCAGGGAACTGGGTAAAGCCCCCTATTCCCCTTACTCTCTAGCTGCTAGCCAGCCCCAACTCAGTATTACCTGGCACGGACAGCCTGAGCTGGCCGGGACCCTCCGGCCCCACTGGTATTAAGGGCGGTGGCAATAGATGAGGTCCTCTGAGGCACCTGGAAAGGGTAGAAGACGTGCTCGGCATGCATTGTGTCCTCTATTCCGGGGGGGACGCCCCTACTTATATGACGAGCAAACTGAGATTCAGTGAAGTTACTCAACATGTCCAGGTTACGAAGCTGGGAGATGACAGAGCAGAGATTCTAATCCAGAAAGGCTGCCCCACAATGCTCCACAGCACCCTGGGCGATTTTCCATGTCCACACTCACCACCGGGGTCAATGCGACACAGCTGTGGCCTTCCCACCCTCTGGACAGTTAACCCCTGCAGGGCAGGGGCCATGGCCGCTGCCTTCTGCTTTTTTCCCCTTCCCACTCTGCACTCTTTCCACTTTGCCTGCCCCTCCGTCCTCCCTTTCCTTCCCCTCCCCACTCTACCTCTTGTGGGCCCTACAGCCATCCTTACCTTGGGCGGGGCCTCACTATCTGGCCGGACCCAGGCTGGGGAGTTGGGGCTGGGGCCAGGTCCTTCAGACGTGGGATCTGAATTCTGGCGGATGACAGTTCCTCGGGCACTGGGCGTGGTAGTGGGCGTGGGGATGGCAGGGTCAGGGTCGTGGGAGGCTGGGAAGGCAGCCAGGTTTCGGGTGGGCTGGTCCTGCAGGGACTGGGATCGGGGTACAGGTGCTGCATATGGCTTCAGTGGGACCCGGTGTGCCACCAGGCTCTGCAGGGAGAGACCAGGGAGGGTGGGCTGCCTAATCTGTGACATATCCCCACCTGCAAGCTGGGGTCTGGCCCTAGAAGAGGCATTACTTGCCCCTTCCTGCATCAAAAAACAGAGGTTCCTGGAGTCCAAGAATAAGAAAGAAGTAGGAATAACACATGCAGCAGCAAGCCGATACCCATCTGCCCAGGGAGCCTGTGCTTTATGATCCTGGCTAAGACTCCAGTGAATGTGTGCATGTGTGTGGGTATGTGTGGCTGCGTGTTAAGTCAGGATCAGGGAGAGACTCACCTTATGTGGTCCTTCCTGGGGCTCCACCGGCCTCTGCATAGGAGGAGTTTGGGAAAGAGGTCCTGGGGGGCCTGGGGAGGCTTGGGGGATGGGAGGCTCTGGGCCTGTGCCGCTTGGCTTGGTCTTGGCCAAGGGCGAGTTCTGTTGCTTGTTCATCCTCGTTCTCTCTTCTACCTGTAGGCATACCAAGCAGGTCATCTCTTGCCTTGCTGGTCTCAAAACTTAGGTCCCCACTTGCTCCAACTGCTCTAGCCCTACAGCCTGTTCTGGAAGCTCCTTCCCCTTCTCAGTGCCCACTACTGTGGAACAGGTGCTTCTCCAGCTCTCCAGCCCTCAGGCAGTGGATGGGTAGGATGGACTCTTAGGAAACAAGGGAGGCAGTGAGTACCTCTCGGGCCCAGGCAGGTTTGTCAGTGGGATTAATGCCCCGACCATAATGATACAGAGGCTTTCTGTCCCCAGGTAGGATCTGCTGCTGCTGCTGCTGCTGCTGCTTCTGGAGTTGCTGCTGCTGTTGCTGCTGCTGCTGCAGGGACTTGAGGTAGGCGTGCTCCTGCTGCAGCTGCCTTTGGAGACGTTCCGACTGCCGCTGCTCCTCCAGCTGCTTCCGCTTGTATTCCTGGGCCCAAGGGTAGGAGGAGAGGGCTTAGCAAGGTGTGGCCATGGAAGTTAGAGCAGGCAGGCCCTTCTTTCCTCCATCTGTCTAGAGGAGCTGCTTTCCCATGACATCTTGGGTGAGTCCCTTCCCCTGAAGTATCCCCATCCCAGTCCAGCAAAACAGCTTTGGACAGCATCTTCCCAAGGATGCTGAGGGACCCCGTTACCAGCAGTAGGGCCTGTTCCTGGAGCAGCTGTTGCTGAAGGATCTCGAGCTGTCGCTGCTCCTCCTCTAGCCTGTGACGAATATATTCCTGGGGGGTGGGGTGGGGTGGGGGCACAGGGCGGGGAGAGAGGGAGAGGCGGCAGAGGAGGGGCAGCAGCAGCCGCGGAGGGACCAGCAGGGTGAGGATGAGGGTGTGCAGGAGAAGATGAGCCCCACAGGGTAGCACAGCACGGATGGGAAGAGTAGGCCCAGGGCATGAGGAGGAAGCAGGTGGGTACCATAAGGGAAGGCGCAGTGGAGAGGAATCAGGATGGGTAGAGAGATGGGGGATGAAGGCACAGAGACAGGAGGAGGGCAGGGAGCCAGGGTCGGGGGTTGAAGGGTGGGAGAAAACAGATAGAGTGAAGCTAGAAAAGATAGGAGGAATCTAGGGGTAGGGGAGCGAAGGGTACAGGGCACTGGGGAGCAGGGGAGCAGGCAGCAGGAGCAGGGAAAGGGAAGACAGGGAGGACGGAGAGGGCAGGTGGGGAGGCGGGCGTGTGCTAAGGCCAGTACCTGCTCGCGCTCAGCCTGCCGCCGCTCCTCCTCCCGCCGCAGCGCCTGAATGTCTTCCAGCCGCCGCTGCTGCTCCTTCTCCTGCAGCTTCCGCTGCTCCCGCTCTCGACGCTGTTGCTGCAGGCCAAGGGAGAGGTGATGTTAAGGGATACGTCAGATGCTGTGACGGCACAGTCCTGAGAGGGGGACCACTTCCGTGGGCAGTAGGGACAGGTCTCCTTGCTTGCTAGAGATGGTTGCATGAGAATGTCTTCAAAGTGTTTCCACCAATACACCTCACCTCGAACCGCAGCCTGCTAGGGCTTGCCCTGGTGGAAGATGGCTTAAGGTAGCTGTGGACGCGGGACTAGACGCTGAGAGCCGAGTGCTGCCCTTGGAGTGGGACGACACCTTTCTCTGCCCGCTGCCCCACCAAACAACAAACAAAATCAGGGGTCAAGGAAACTACCCGCTCCCATGCCTGGCCTCATATCCACCCGTCTCTAAGTCCACATGGAGTAGGCCTAGTGACGGCTTTGGCCACCAGAGGGCATCAGCTGGCTGTGCACAAAAAAGCAAATTTTGGATTTAAGGAACCGTCTTGACAAATCATTAGCCCAAGTTGCATTTGATCTTCATAATCTTCCTAACCAAACAGTCTGCTCCACAAAACAGTGATGAAAAGTCAAACTCTACCAGCCCCAGTGGCTCCCACACGTGAAGGAATTTGTGTATATTATGTGAAGTTGCCACAGGCCCTTCCAGGACACACCTTGTTAGACCAGATTTTGTTACTCTCACCTAACACTATATGGTATTTACCAAAGGAATATTCTAGAAGACTTTTTGTTTGTTTGTTTGTTTGTTTTGCGGCACCAGGGATTGAACTCACAACCTTGCACCTGTCACACAGGCGCTTAAGTCACTGAGCCAAACTCCCAGTCCTAGTTTTTTGAGGCAGGGTTGCACTGTGTAGCTCAGGCCGGCCTTGTGCTTGCACTGTAGCCCAAGCCGGCCTCGAACTCACAATGGTCCTCCTACCTCAGCCTTCCGAGTGCTGGGATTAAAGGCGTGCACCCCCATGCCTGGCTTAGAAGACTCTTTTGTAGCAGACTTTCTTGCAAATTAACTTTTGTTCAACAAAGGGGCCTGCTTAAGGTAATGTTACCACCTACTATCTCCATTTTTTTTTTTTTTTTTTTTTTTTTTGCAGCAACGGGGATTGAACTCACAATCTCGCGCCTGCCAGACAGGCGCTTAAGCCACTGAGCCAAACTCCCAGCCCTTACTATCTCCTATTTAGACAAATTTTTGTTAAATCTGGCTGTGAACTTTGCAACAAAGTAACTGTTTCAACAACAACAACAACAACACCGCAATGATTTAAAGCATTTTAAAATCCAAGCTGAAGTCAGGCATGGTGGTGCTTGCCTATGGTCTCAGTTACTTGAGAGGATGAAACTGGGGGATCAGTTTAGCCAACTAATTTGAGGCCAGCCTGGACAACAAAGCAATACCCATCTCAAAACAAAAAAACACCAACATAAACCGGCCATGGTGGTATAATCCCAGCACTAAGGAGGCTGAGGCAGAAGGATCTCAAGTTTCAGGCCAGCCTGGACTACGAAGTGTAAATGTGTTTAAAAAACAAAAACACAAAAAACACTGATTAGTACATCTCTCCTTCCCCACCAAGTACCTCTACAAACTAAATAAGTAATTTTTTTTTTTTTTTTTTTTTTTTTTTTGCGGCACCGGGGATTGAACTCACAACCTCGCGCCTGCCAGGGCAGGTGCTTAAGACACTGAGCCAAACTCCCGGCCCTGGTTTTTTGAGGCAGGGTCGTACTATGTAGCTCAGGCCGGCCTTGCACTCGCGTTGTAGCCCAAGCCGGCCTCGAACTCACAACGCTCCGCCTACCTCAGCCTCCTGAGTGCTGGGATTAAAGGCGTGCGCCACCACGCCCGGCTCTAAATAAGTAATTTTTTTAAAAAGTAAATTTAAATATATGCTTATGTACACACATATATTTTAACTGATGATATGAAAAAGTTCATTAATTAAAATGAATTTCCCACATAGCTCTACTTGGCAAACTAACTAGGTTGCACTTTATAAAAAAATCTGTGCCAAAATAACCGAAGTAGACTGATGTGATGGCACATGCCGATAATTCCAGCTACTTGGGAGGCTGAAGCAGGAGGACTGTACGTTAAAGGCCAGTCTAGGCAACTTAGTGAGACTGTCTCAAAGTTAAACAAAAAAGTAAAAGGGTTAGACAGGGAGCTAACCATTCCCTGGGCTCGATCCCCAGTATCACGAAAACAAAACAGTTGAGAGTAAAAAGGAAGATCTTTAAAGGATATATATATATTTTTGGTACCAGGGATCAAACTCACAACCTCCTGACTGCCAGGCAGGCACTTAGGTCACTGAGCTAAATCCCCGGCCTAAAGGATATTTTTTATGTTCAGAGCACATCACTGCACATCTGACAGCCAAATGTACAGCTGCACCTAAATGTTTGTACACAGACCCCTGGCTCAAACTGAAGAAACATGGAGCTATAAAAACCTGGAGTAGAGGTTTATAGCAGAAACTAAAGAGGGGGTAGTTTTGTGGGAAATGGCTACAGCTTTTTCAAAGTGGCTCTGCTCTGAAGTGAGCGGCTGACACAGCATCTACACTGGGCTGGGTGGGGAACACCAGGGCCTGAGGATCGAGCCTCTGATAGTCACTGGTGACACTTCTCCCTTCCACGTCTAAAGAGGGATTGAGAAGATCCATGTCACTCCTTGTTCTCTCTGGTGCCCTCGTGGAACCAGGGCAGGGAAGAAAGGGGTGAACACCCTACCTCCTCAACTCGCCGCCGCTCTTCCTTTTGCTCCTCTATTCGACGCTGCCTCTGGTGCAGCAGGTGTTTGATGTGCGCCTCAGGGTCTCGCTGTTGCTGTTGCTGCAGCTGCTGCTGCTGCTGCTGCTTTAATGCCTCAGAATTGCTCTTATTCTCTTGCTGGAGCCGGAGGAATTCCCGGCGTAGTGTGGACTCCCCCGGCACATTCATGATGGAGCTGGGTCAGGGTCGCACAGAGGAGCACAAGGGTCAGAAACTGCTGTTTTCCCTGCACATCTTGCTTCTTTATCCTTTTCACTTCCTGAGGTGAGTCTCAGGAACTAGGTTTATCACAAGGCCTTTATCTCTCCATACACCACCTCATCCCCAAAGGACCACTTACAAGATGCGCACGTTGGACCCAATCTCCACCTCCACCTGCTAAACCCACCTTGGCTCTCCTTCTTCTCCATGGCTGTCATCTTCCTCTTCACTGCCGCTGTACTCATACTCTGTCTCCTCTGCAAGGGGGACATCACTGCTGTTTCTTCACCCAGTGCCCCAGACCCCACCCTGGGCTAGGGAAACCTTGGACGGGGACAACCAGTAAGGTCTGTCTGGATGACAGAGCACGAGGATCCCACCTGCCTCCTGGGATCAGTGGGCAGACAGTGGCTCTGCGGTTTGGGCCTAGACAGAGGCGGGGGCTAGATCCCTTCGGAGGCAGGACAGGCACACGTGCGGATGCACTCACACACGCACATGCTCAATACAAGGTTTCTCAAGGGGTGTGAACGGGCCATTCTCATTTGGGAAGCTGACTCAGATTGGGTGGTAAAAACTCCTCCAGGGCTGAAAATTTGGGAAAAGACATCTGTTTTGACAGGGAGAGCTGGGTCCTGGGCAGGGACCATGAAGGGGAGACCAGAAAGAGGAGTAAGAGACTGAGGGGCTGACGATCTCCTAAGACCCACTGCCTCTTCTTGACTACTGACCTTTCTCACCCCGCTTCTTCCGGGACCGGTCAATGTGGTCCTTGAGCTGGATGCGGACCTGCCGCTCTGTGGGCTGGTCACGGATGAAGGGAAACTTTAGTAGCTGCTCGGTTGGTGGGCGGCTCAGGTAAGTCTTGATGAGACATGTGTCAATGAAGTCGATGAACTTCTTAGACCTGGAAACATTGGAGGCTCACACTGGTAGGGCCTCCCTTGGCAAGGAGAGGGGTCACCAGAGGAAGAAGGCAGACCATTCATCCAAAAGTCAGCTAGACTTTCCTCCTGGCTTTCCTGTATCCTAACCCCAGAAGCCACCTACTGCCCCGTCCAAGCCAGAACACAGAATGGGGTTGGTGGGGGGCGGCCCTGCCCAGAGACCTTCTTTTCCGAACCCTCACAGACCTACCATTTCTTGGACTTGAGCCGGGGTGGAGGGTTCCGAGGGATGAGGAAGAGGGCTCGCATGGGATGCATGTCACACAGAGCTGCAACACAGAAGAGACAAAATTAGTTCCTTTCATCAAAGACCCTCTCCTCAAGATGGCCTCCCAGAACCACCTCCTCCCACAGCCACTCTATGTGTTCTCCCTCTTCTTCCATCCTGTCCAGGGCAGACTCGGCACTTACGGGGGGCTCCCTCTGCCATCTCAATGGCTGTGATTCCTAAAGACCAAATGTCACTCTAAGGAGGAGAGGAAAAAGGACAGGTGAGTATTTCGGACAATTCTGCCCAGTAACCTCTTTTCTCTCACCATTCCTGGCCTCTTCAGCATCTACAACTCTTCCTAAGGCCCTCTCTCTTCCAAATTATCTCATCCTCCCATCTATACTTTCCTTACCATAAGATGTTCTCAACCCCTCACTGGTGACATTTCAGCACCATATCTTCATTTTGTTCCCCAGCCTCTTCATCACTCAGACTTTTAACCTACCCATCATCCCCATCTCCTTTCCTGCCCCTGCTCCCACCTTCCCACTTCATACCCTATAATCATAGGTGGCATCAGGGTTCTCATCACAGGCGATGACCTCTGGGGCCATCCAGTACGGGGTCCCAATGAAAGTGTTCCTTCTGCCCACGGTGCGGTCCAGCTGAGCACTCACCCCAAAATCCACTGTGAGACATGGCAAAGGGGTCAGCGTGAGTCCCTTTTGCTTCCTTACCTCACTTCCTTACATGCCTGTGTGTGTCTTGCTTGAGATAGTTAAGGCCCTGTCCTTACCTAGACACCCTCAGCACCCTCTTCCACCCATCGACATCCTGAAAGCCTAACCCAGTCTTTCCACCTTCTGGGGACCAAGGGACAGCATCCCAACCAGCAGGGATCACTGGTGCCCCATCTCCCTCCAAGGGATGCACAGCACCTAGAGCCCAATAGATGCAGACAAGGAGCTCCTCCAGGACTTTTCAGAGGAGGCAGGAGAGAGATACCACAGGGCAGGAGATGGGAGCAGGCCCATCCAGCACTCAGGCAGTTGGACTAGTCACAGAGGCAATAGGGGTCCCCATGTTCTGTTCTAGAGGTGAAAGGGCCTCTAGTGGAACCAGCGCACCTAGCTTGACCTCAGCATTCTCTGTTAGCAGCACATTCTGTCCCTTGATGTCTCGATGGATCACTTTATGGGCATGGAGATGAGCCAGCCCCTGGGACAGCAGAGAGGAGGAGAAAATCAGCTGCAGTGTTGGACAGGATGCGAAGGAGTGGGGTGGAGGGGGATTGAGGGCTGGGCTGAAGGTGCAGAGTATGGAGCCCAAGTATGTTCTGGGGAAAGCTTCCTTAAAGAAATGGCTCCCAACAAAGCCTGGAAGCTGAATTAGAAGTGAAGAAGTAATAGAGCTTGGCAACAGGGACTTGTCTCCTCCAACAGCCTGAGGATCTATGCCCAGGGAGCAGTTCTGGGAGGGGGTGGTAGCATGGCTCAAGCTTACCCTGAGAATCTCCCTGCAGATGTAGGCAATGCAGTCCTCCTTCAGAGCATTCCCTTTTGTGTTCTTTACCAGGTCGGTCACTGAACCAGCACCACAGAACTCCATCACCAGCTATGGTCCCAGGAAGGCAATGTAAGGGAAAATATTGGTGAGGCAAGGCTTCTACTCACTGCCAGATGCGTAGAAAAAAGCCAGGCGTAGTGACACATGCCTGTAATCCCAGCACTCAGGAGATTGAGGCAGGAGGACTGGCGGGAGGATCACTGCAAATTCGAGACCAGCCTGGGCTACAAAGTGAGCTCAAGACCAGCTTGAACTGCATAGTGAGACCCTGTCTCAAAAAAGACAAAAACAAAAACAAAACAAAACAAAACAGATGCCTAGAGAACCACAGTCCTTGGGGCCAGAACTGGCCTGAGCTGAAGAGCAGGAGCTCCATGACCCCTCACAGAGGCCCCAGGACTGCCTGCCATCAGGAGAAAAAAGAAAATGAACATAGCTGGAAAGGAGCTGGCAAGGTAGAGTTGGGCCCAAAATCAAAGGAATCCTTGAAATCATCAACACGATAGTATAGATATGTGCATTTGCCCTGAGGAAGAGTCCAGTGTTTTTATCAAAGTTGCACTGGGACCCCAAACTCCAAAATGGTTAAGAATTATTGTTCTGAGCCAGGCGTGGTGGCGCCCACCTTTAATCCCAGCACTCGGGAGGCTGAGGTAGGAGGAGTAGGAGGAGCGTTGTGAGTTCGAGGCTGGCTTGGGCTACAATGCAAGCGCAAGGCTGGCCTGAGCTACACTGTGAGACCCTACCTCAAAAAAAAACAAAAAAACAAAAAAACAAAACAAAACAAAACAAAAAACAAAAAAAACAAAAACAAAACAAAACAAAAAAAAAACAAACACTAGGGCTAGGAGTTTAGCTCAGTGGCTTAAGCACCTGTCTGGCAGGCGCGAGGTTGGGGGTTCAATCCCCGGTGCCGCAAAAAAAAAAAAAAAAAAAAAAAAAAGAGAATTATTGTTCTGGAGCAGGGGTATGTAAACTATATGGCTGGTTCAAGACCTGTTTTTGTACATCATTCAGCTAAGAATAGTTTCAGAATTTTTAATGGTTGGGGGGAAAAAAGAATCATATTTAATGACACACAAAAAATGGTATGACATTCATATGTTAGTGACCTGTCTAAAATATTTACTGTCTTGCCTTCCATAGAAAACATTTCCCAACCCTGACTCAAAGGTAAGAAAGGGAGAATCAGTGATTTTCCAGGTCTGCTAGATTAGCCCGGAGATCTGCCAAGGAGAATCTAGGAAGACTTCCTGTCCAAGTGTTTTCACTAAAAGCCACATACAATGTAGAGAAAGACTGGATGGGACGCATACATTTGCTATGGAGTAAGAATAATGAGCATGGACCCGCAGTCTGAGGCTGCCTGTGGGCCAAAAGTACAGTAGCAGGAAATGGTTGTCAACAGGTCCAGAAGACGGCACCTGGCCACCAGTGCATAACCACCAGTCTTTAATGCTCTCTGACATACATATCTCTGCCAAGTAAACCTACCAGCTACCTTCCTTGTGTGTATATGTGTGTGTGCATCCCCAGAAAACCACGGTTCACCTCATCTGTGCAGGGTATATAGATGGTGCTTACTAAGTACTTATCTGGCTGACTGCTAAGACCTTACATGAGCTCCAAATCTCCCAACAGCCATCTCAAAGCTCCTGGTTGCTCTCCCTTTAAAGTTAGGCTCAGCAATGCAAAGGGTGAATTTGCAGTGCCCAGGCTGGGGAAGGGAGTGAGTCCCAGGAGTGTTCTGGGCCAGGAGGAACGTGGGTAGGCTCTAGTTTAAACAACCACCCACGCTCTGTTCCTCTAAGTGGCCTGAGGTGACCTGTGGAAATAGTTTGCTACTCTCTTGACCCAGAAAACCTCACAAAATCATGCAAATCAGGAGGCTCAAATCTTCATGTTCATTTTTAAGAACACCCATGAAACTTCCCAGGCCATCAAGGGCATGCATATCTGAAAGGCTATCAAGTACCTGAAAGATGTCACATTGAAGAAGCAATGTATGCCATCCTGATGTGACAATGGTTGAGTTGGTAGGTGTGATCAGGCCAAAAAGTGGGGCTAGACATGGGGCTGGTGGCCAAAAAAAGTGCTAAATTTTTGCTTCACATTTTTAAAAATGCAGAGTACTGCTGAACTTAAGGGTCTAGATGTAGATCACCTGGGCACTGAGCACAACCAGGTGAACAAAGCACCCTGGACGCGCTAGCGTACTTACAGAGCTCAGGGCCACACTAACCCATACACGAGCTCCCCCTGCCACACTGAGATGATCCTTACTGAAGAGGAACAAACTGTTCCTAAACCAGAGGAGGAAGAAGTTGCAAAGAAGAAAAAGATATCCCAGAAGAAACTGAAGGAACAAAACCTTATGGGGCGGGAGACTTATGGCATATGAATAAATTAAGTGTAAAATAAATGCAAATAAAAGTAAGTAAGTAAAGCTGGGCATGGTGGTGCACGCCTTTAATCCCAGCGCTCGGGAGGCTGAGGTAGGTGTAGCGTTGCGAGTTTGAGGCCGGCTTGGGCTACAACGCGAGTGCAAGGCCTGCCTGAGCTACATCGTGCAACCCTGCCTCAAAAAACCAGGGCTAGGAGTTTGGCTCAGTGGCTGAAGTGCTTGCCTGGCAGGCACGAGGTTGTGAGTTCAATCCCTGGTGCCACAAAAAAAAAAAAAAAAAAAAAAAGTAAATAATCATTTAGAAGGTCTGCGCACTGACGGCGCAGTCCTGTCGTTTGCTACAAGTATGTTGGTTCTGTACCTCTCTAGGAACTGTGCTCAAAGGTAGGAGAACCGATGGACAAAACCCCTGTGAAGCTTTCCAGCCCTGACCAGTACTCTACAGCCCACTGTTTACAAAGTGTCTATCGACGAGGTGGGGGCAAACACCAGGACCCGTCACCAACCCCGCGAGAGAACAGGAGGCTGCAATGTGTGCACAGGGTTGGAGTCATGGGAGTCGTGAGATCCTTCTGGGTCCAGCCAGGACAGCCTGTGCACACGGAAGGGAGAGTGGGCAGGGAGAGACGCTGGGCAGCAGCCTGGAGGTGGAGGTGTGGGAGGGGCAGCGGGAGCCACTTCTCACCCAGAGCTGGTCATCATTTCCAGGGGGGCTCTTCTTGATGAAGGCCCCATAGTAGGTGGCAATGTTGCGGTGGTGAGAATACTTTTTCAACATGTTGATCTCCTGTTTGATCTCTTCCTCCTCGTCCTAGGTGAACGGGAGAGATAAGCCTTGAGACTCCCACAACCCTTTCTTGAGGCCCAGCCCTCCCCATGCTTGGCTCCACTCCTTACCTCCGTGACATCCATGACCTTGATGGCAGCCAGCTGCCCGGTCTTGACATGCCGACCCTGCAGGACAGTGAGCCAGCATGAAGGGATCTGGGTCTGTGCTCAGGGCACAGAATGCTGGAGAAGGCTGGATTCTGAGAGAGGCCACATCTTTCAGCCATTTTGTTGTTTGTTTGTTTCGGTTTTTGAGACAGGGTCTCTTCAGACTGGCTTTGAATTTACTATGTAGTCCAGGTTGGTCTTAAACTTGCAGTGATCCTCCTAGACTCAGCCTTCAGAGTACTGGAATTACAGGTGTGCACCACCACACCCAGCCATTCAGCCATTTTCTAGACAATTCAGTTCATTTGTTGGTCATAGAAGTTGACAGAGATGAAAAAAATTACCAAATCATTGTGGCTAAAAGAAAAATTATCTAGACTGTACTTCTGAGCTATAAAAATGAAGCTCAACAATGAAGAGTCTCCTATTAAAAACCCAAGGGATAGCTAGGCATGGTGGTGCACACCTGTGATCCCGGCACTCAGGAACCTGAGGCAGGAGGATTACCGTGAGCTGGAGGACAGCCTGGGCTCACAAACTGGCTCAAGGCCAGCCTAAACTACAGAACAAGACTCTGTCTCAAAAAATCAAAAAAATTTTAAAAATTGAAAAAGAAAAAAAAAAAAAAAAAAAAAAAAAAAAAAAAAAAAAAAAAAAAAAAAAAAAAAAAAAAAAGAAAGAAAGAAAAAAAGAAAAAAGAAACAAAGGGACACAAGTGATGCATATTTATGTTCTTTCCTAGCCTCCCTGGATTGAAAATTAGAGTGGGGAGTAAAAGTCCTCTACCAGGGATTTAGCTCAGCAGCACAAGCACCTGCCTGCCAAGTACAAGACCATGAGTTCGATCCTTGGTACAAAAATAAATAAATAAATAAATAAATAAAAAAAAAAAAAAAAAAAAAAAAAAAAAGCAAAAACAGTCCTACATCTTAATGAGGTACCTAGGGAGGAAGGACTCCTCTTATGCAAAACAAAACGCACGCGCTCTTGGCCCACCTACTCAAGACAGGAAGCCTCTCCCAGGATCAACCTTATCCCCAAGGCTTTGTATTGCTATCAACAGGGGACGAACAGAGACACAACTGAGATTTTAGGGAACTTGGGGAACACAGGCCAGCTGACATGTGCCAATGCCCTGTCACCAGACTTGATGGGAGGACACTTCCCCTTCTTTCTCTTTGTTTGTATTTTTGAAACTGGGTCTCGCTATGTAGTTCAGAGACTGGCCTTGAACTTGTGGCAATCCTCCTGCCTCAGCCTTCCTAGTGCTGGGGCAACAGGTATGTGCCATCACACCTCACTCATAAAACTCCTCCTCCTTTAATTTGCTCTAGTCATTCCCTATCCTCCCCAATCATCCATCTGAAATCCCCAGCAGGAGCCATCAAATGCTTGGACAAGAAAGCCCAAGGCTTCCTGGGAAGCACAGGGTAGGGGAAGGCAGCCTTTCATGCCATGGACATGGGTAGTGCCAGGCCATGGATTATTTTTGTCCTCCACAGCCATTCAAGATTCCAAGCCTAGTGGCAGCTTTGGCAGCACAAATACTTAAAAAAAAAAAAAAAAAAAAAAAAAAGCAGAAACCCTGAGTCCTGGCTCTAGCTCTGCTGCAGGCAGCTGCAGCAGGTCAAGAAGGCCACTTGCCCTCTGTAGAAGGGCACCTGCAAAGGCCACCAACCCTAAGTCAAGGCAGGAGCCAACTCCATACTCACGCCTGAACTCTAAATTCTCAGACGGGCTCTAACAGCCACATCCCCATGACTTCCTATTGCCCTAGTGGCTCTGCCCACTTCCTGTCCCACAGCTATCCAGCTGTAGACCTGTTCCTGCCACACCCAGGATTAGCTCTATACCCAAATGCTTTTTTCCTTCTTCGAGACAGGGTCTTGCTGTGTATTCAAGCTGGCCTTGAGTTCACTATGTAGCACAGGCTAGCCTCGAACTCATAGCAAACCTCCTGTCTCAGCCTCCAAAATCCTGGGACTGTAGGCGTGCACCACCACGCCCGCCAGCCGAATTCTGCCTTCTAGTTGTTCTCTTTGCTCTCCTCTCTTTCAGGTCTTATCCCTGTCCCCCACGGTGCTGAGGATGAAACCTGGGCCTTAGGTATGCTAAGCAAGTGTTCTATCACTGAGACACACCGTCAGCCCCTTTCCTAGAGGGACTTCAGTCTGCAATCTCTCGTAGGTCCCTCAAATTTCCAGACCAGGGTGGAACCTACCACTTTACATTCCCCTCAAGACAGCACTACAGACATGGAGGTCACATTAGAGCCTTACCTTGTACACCTGTCCATAGGTTCCATTGCCGACCACCTCCACCAGCTCAAAGATCCCAGCAGGGTCCTGAGGGAAAGGGATGGGAGACACACAAGAAGAGCGAAGTGTCAGCACTTTAATAAAGGATTATGACATTGGAAGGGAAAAGCAGTGTTCAGTGAGGAGATGAGTGATAACGAAGGATATGACTAGGGGGTCTGCAGGGGAACTCTGACGGCCAACTGCCCTTTCTCTGGATGGTTCAGAGTTAACACTCAATGGGAAAAGTCAGGAGGTGCAACATGGAAGTCAGAGCCCAGATGGTTTTCTAAAAATATGCTGCCCACTTCAAAATCCCTCTATGAATCCTCATCTGAAAATGAGGATGCCCGAGAACACACCTCTGGGTCTGGTATACACTTCAAGTGAGGCAATGCTCACAAAATGCTAAGATGGAGCCTGGTACAGAATGTATCCTCGATAAGTTAATTATCATATCATTTTCAAATATTTTTTTTTAATTTTATTTTACTTTTTTTTTTTTGGTACTGGGAATCAAACTCAGGACCTTGAACTTGCCAGGCAGGCGCTTATGCTGCTAAGCTGTATTTCTGGCCCTTAAATTTTACTTTATAGAGAAAAAATAAAACAAAATTTCAAAACAAGATAATAGGTGAGTAACAATGGTTAATACATCTCACTATATATATATATATATATATATATATATATACACTTTTTTTTTTTTGCGGCACCGGGATTGAACTCACAACCTCGCTTAAATCACTGAACCAAACTCCCAGCCCTAGTTTTTTGAGGCAGGGTCGCACTGTGTGGCTCAGGCCGCCTTGCGCTCGCGTTGTAGCCCAAGCCGGCCTGGAACTCACAACGCTCCGGCTACCTCAGCCTCCCGAGTGCTGGGATTAAAGGCGTGCGCCACCACGCCCGGCTCTCATATTATCTTTAAATTAGTTACAGGATAAGATATAGGCATTTAACTGTCCAAAGAATATTAGCACAAGTCTTTCTTTTCAATGTACTAAGAGAAATTAGTAGTATAACTGTCTTAATTACCTTGTGTGTGTGTATATATATATATATTTGTTTTGTTTTGTTTTGTTTTGTTTTCCTTTTCTTCTTTTCTCTTTCCCCCATCCCAGTTTCTCTTTCCTTTTGAGCAGTTTCTTCCTATTTTACTATATCTATTACAAATTTTGGATCTTCTTTACTCTTTCAGCTTCTCACACTAGGAAGACAATATGATGCTTATACATGTGAGTTTGGTTTTATCATTTTGTTTTAAAGGCAAGGAGGCGCAAAGTTAACAGGCGAAGGAGGGGCCAGAAGGGAGCCACTCTCCTTTGGTCCTTTTCTCCGCTCTCTAGTTTTCCTGTCACAAGGACTCCTGCATTACAGTTTGAGGCATTCAGGGGCAGGTGAAGGACCTCCAAGTTAGAAGAGGGCAGGTGACAGTAGAAAGGGCTTCCGGGCAAGGCAGGTGAGCAAGAAGAACTCTCTGTGCGTCCTTTTCTCAGTCAAGCAGTGACAGGAGGAGATGGACAAAGGGAAGAGCAAAGCCTCTGAAGAGGTTCGCTCTCCTGCCGGGCCTATGTAGGCTGCCCGGCCTCAGCGGCACAGCAACACAGCTGCCACCCTGTCCCAAGGTCATCTACACCCTCCCAGCAGTCCTTTTTTTTTTTCTGGTACCGGGGGATTAAACTCAAAACCTTGCGCCTGCCAGGCAGGCGCTTAGGCCACTGAGCTAAATTCCTGGCCCTATTTTTTGAGACAGGGTCTCACTATGCAGTTCAGGCTGGACTTGAACTCACTTTGTAGCCCAGACTGGTCTCAAACTCACAACAATCCTCCTGCCTCAGCCTCCTGAGTGCTGGGATTAAAGGTGTGCGCCACCACAGCCAGCCTGTTTCTGTTTTTGACAGTAAGAGAGAAGCCAGAAACTGAAGAAATAGGTCCCAGCACTGTCCATGCTCCTGCACCTCAGGCTCTTCCAGGCCACTGCAGGGACCAAGTGCGGGCACACAGTGAGGACAGCATTTGGGAAAAAACTTCCCAGGCAACACTTGGGCCTCTGTGCTCATCATCCTAACAGTATATAATACAGAACTCCTCTCCCTGTTTTTGAAAACCAATCATGAGACTTCTGAAAGCACACACACAAAACCCACAAACAAGCCCTAAAGACACTCAGTACTGAGGTAATAAGCACATGCAATAGGACTTGAGCGTGGTGAAGACCAGGAGACACCCCCACCCCTGGGTAATGGGGATGGAACCCAGGTCCTTACACACACGAGGCAAGTACTCTACCACTGAGCCACATCCCCAGCCCTTCCTCAGCCTCCCGAAGAGCTGGGATCAACAAGTGTGTGTCACTGGGCCCAGCTGAGGCTTTTTAAGAACCTCCTAGCTGTACACCCTTGGTCCATTCTCTCAGAAGTTTAGAACAGACGTTGGCTCCCTGAACTGGCCCCATCAAAGCATGTATGGTGATGAATTATGACTATGCCAGCAGCTAGCCCAGGCCTGGCACTGAGCAGCCTGAGGGAGCATGCTCAGCCTGCCCAGAGTCACAGAGTCTCCTTCTACACGCTTTGACAGGGCCTAGGCTGACCAGACCAAGAACTTCATGGTCTATACTCAATTATTTCACCCTAGCTGAAGTTATTAAAAAATCTTTAATAAATGCCAGGTATGGTGGTGCAAGTCTATGATCCTAGCACTCTGGGAGGCTGAGGTAGGAGGATCACAAGTTCAATTCCAGCCTGGGCAACTTAGCAACTTAGTGAAACCCTGTGTCAAAATAAATAAGGGCTAGGGATGTAGCTCAGTGTGAAAGCCCTGGGTTCAATTCCCAGTACTGCAACAACAACTTTAACAGATCTAAAGGTCATTAGGTTTCACAGGAAAGGAAGGGATGATGTAGGATGAATGAAACATTCATCTGAACCTGACTGAGAGCTGCAAGGGACCTGGAAGGGACCCGTCTCATCACCTACAGTTCCAGACTGAGAGGCCTGAAGAGGACACAGTTCCCTCAAGATCTCCTAAGAGAGGAGTTCACCTGTTCTGCAACTTTGTAACACTCACTATTGGGGAGTCTTTTTCTTTTTTTGAGACAGGGTCTTGCCATGCAGTTCAGACCAGCCTTGAACTCACTATGTAACCTGGCTGACCTTGAACTCACAGTGATCCTCCTGCCTCAGCCTCCTAACTGCTGGGATTACAGGCATGCGCCACCATGCATGGCTGGGGAATCCTTTCTTGAATCTAACTTTAGTTCTTTATGCAGTGGAGGGAGGCAAGGCCTTAAGAGTAGTGATTTTAATTCTGTAATCCTAACTCCCAATCTGTCTTCTTCTATGTTTAGGAGACACTGAGACAGGAAATAACTCTGAGGTCAGAGACACTGGGTTCAGATACTGACATTCAGTAGATTTCAAGCCTGCTTCCTGACCTTGCTTACTTGAGATGGTGATTCAGAGAACCCAGAGATCACACAAGCGCTGGTAACGGCACCTTGGACCCGCCACAGATGCTCCTCAGAGGCTCTGTCTTTCAACAGCAGCACATTTTCCCCACCTAAACCCAGCCTCAGACTGGGGATATGGCTCTAAAAAAAGGCTAAAAACCCAGCCTCTGCTTCATGCCTCTCTCCTCTCTCCTCCACACCGGTGAACTTGTCCTCTCTCTCTTCCAGTGTTCCTGGTTTATTCTCAATTCCTAAGGCTGCCAACTCAGACCCATCCCTCTGTCCTCCCCCCCAGCACGCCCGCCTTCTCACGCGGCCTTCGCGCTGCTACTGCCCCATCGCATCCTCCCAACACATGCGCTCCTGATTGTGCTTTTGCCCCCAAACCTGCACAGCTCCCCACTACTAGAAGAGGGTTGGAACACCTCAGCCCTATATTTATAGATGCTGTATCATTAATCAACTAAGAAATATTTTGAATGTGTAGAGTTAGGGCCTAACTGGAAAAATTGTAATGTGACATTTCACTTACTATTAAACGTTAATCAGGTACTAACTAGGTGGCAACTCCTGAATTAGGTGCAATGGAAGCTCAATCATGCATGAGAAACAAGATGGCCAAATATTCAAATAGGGACATCAGCCAGGTTTGGTGGCATATGCCCATAATCCCAGCACTCAGGAGGCTGAGGCAGGAAGACTGCCAAGAGTTCAGGCCAGCCTGGGCTACACAGTGAGTTCAAGGCCAACCTGAAACCTGAACTACATACTGAGGCCTTGTCTCAAAACAACCCCCACCAAAACTACATATGGACATGTAACAGTACATGCCTATGTGTCATACAGACACTATGAAAATGAAAAGCACAAAAGCTATTAAAACACTGCTTGGTACGGTGGAAGAACACTGGAGAGTGGATTTCTAGTGAGAATCTGGATATTAGCTGTGTGTCCCTGCGCAAGCATTTAATTGTTTGGGGCCTTGTTTCTTTCCTGCAAATGGAGAGGAAATTGCATCAGATGGAATCTGCTCTGCCAGGCTTGGTGGCTCATCCCTACAATCCCAGCGCTCTGGCAGGCTTAGACAGGAGGACTACAGACTGGAGCCCATCTTGGGCAACATACTGAGTCCCTGCCTCAAAATTAAAAAAAAAACCTAAAACACAGGTGGAAGATTTAGCTCACTGTGAAGGCCCTGGGTTCAATTTCCAGTACTGCAAAAGCTAAAAAAAAAAAAAAAAAAAAAAAAAAAAAAAAAAAAAAAAAAAAAAAAAAAAAAAAAAAAAAAAAAAAAAAAAAAAAAAAAAAATGCAGTTTGATAGTATCAGGGGAGAGAACTGCATTCTAGTTGAGAATGACCACTGGCCCCCTAGCGACAGGGCTTGAGGACTTGAGGACTTTGAGGCTGCATGCATTTCCAGTTGGGTACAGAAATGAAGAAGAGTAGAGCCTCAGAGAGGGCTAAAAACAGAGAAAGGAAAAAGAAAAATGAAGAGTGTCTCCTGCCATGCTGAGGGACAGTATTTTGGGTTTGGACCCCGAGTTTGAGATATGAGATGAGGCCTGGAGAGCATGTGTATCAGGCACTTGAGAAACAGGGTCTGGAGGCAGAGAGGTGCAGACATTCATGGGGTCAGAGTGCAACACTCACGGACAGGGAGGGAGCACAGGGCAGACGGAACACAAGCGCCACAGGCACTCTGGGGAACAGCTGTGGAGGCACCCCATGGGGAGGACAGGGTGCCAATGGTCTCAAATACTGTAGAGTGGTAAGAAGGCACTGGGAAAAACCCCAGGCTGGGGCCCCGAGGGATCCGCTGGAACCTCTGTGGGAACTGCGGCTTTGAGAACAGAGGGCAGAGAGCAGGGCGAGAGAAGATGAGGAAGTACAGGTTACAGAGCGCAGCACCCTCTAGAGAAGTCTAACTTTGAGAAGAAGGGGAAACTCAGACAATGCCTGGAGGAGACAGCAAGGATCAGCCAAGAGGGTTTTCTACACTGGAAAGATAAACTGGGCGTGGTGGTGCACGCCTGGGATCCCAGCACTCTGGAGGCTGAGGCAGGAGGATCACAGTACAATTCAAGGCCAGCCATAACTACATAGTGAGAGTCTGTCTTTGAAACAAACCCCCCCCCAAAAAATGGGGCTGGGTATGTAGCTCTGGCAAGTGCAAGGTCTTGGGTTCGATTCCCAATAACTGCACCCCCCACCCCCGCAAAAAAACAAAACAAACCAAACCAACAAATATTGTGAAAGTGAAAGAAACTGCTCAAAAGGAAAGAACAACTGGGATGGGGAAAGGAGAAAAGAAGGGAGAGTATACACACACACGAGATACATAATTATACTATTAATCTCTGAGTTCATCAAAAAGAACAGTTTGTGCTTTCATTGACCATTTTTTCATGCCTATATATTGTAATCTGAACAACTACTTTGAAGACAACAATATGCAATATATTAACCATTGTTAATCTATTATTTTGTTTTGAAATTCTGTATTTTTTTTTTGTTTAAAAAAATCGGGAAAGTATCTCATGTCTGCAGGAATGAAGACGCCAAAAGGGAGGATGACAGAGGAATTGATTTTTTATTTTTTTTGCGGCACCGGGGATTGAACTCACAACCTCGCACCTGCCAGGGCAGGCGCTTAAGGCACTGAGTCAAACTCCCGGCCCTGGTTTTTTGAGGCAGGGTCACACTATGTAGCTCAGGCCGGCCTTGTGCTCGCGTTGTAGCCCAAGCCGGCCTCGAACCCACAACGCTCTGCCTACCTCAGCCTCCCAAGTGCTGGGATTAAAGGCGTGCGCCACCACGCCCGGCTTGATTTTTTAATAATACGTATATGGCCAGGCATAGTGGCGCACACCTGTAATCCCAGCACCCTGGGACAGATGTAAGAGAACTGCCGAGTTCAAGGCCAGGCTGGGTTACATAGCAAGACCCTGTTTCAAAAAATAAAACAAAAACAAACTAAAATACGTGTATGTACGTATGTGGGTATGTGTATGTTTTGCTTTTGCTTTTGTGGTGCTGGAGTTCAATCCATGGCCTTAAGCAATCTAGGGAAACACTTTACCAATGAGTGACAACCCCAGGCCAGGTATATGCATGCTTTATTCTACAGCATACAAATGTCTTCCAGTGGTTTGCAGTGGAAAGATAAAATCCAATAGTGCCTATTTCTCTCGTACACAAAACTCAAGGATTTGGGATGTCCAAGGATGTGTAACGTAGTTCCCGATTTGATTTATGCATCGATTAGGCTACAAATGTGGCCTTTCAAATACTGTGGCTTTCTATATTCCTGGTCACCTCCTTCCAAGGTGAGAAGCTTCCAGAGGGAACAGCTGTGGCCCTGAGCAGCAGCCCGCAGGCAGTCCTGGCTGGCCCTGGCACAGCTTTGTAACGTGCAGCTGCAGGTCTTCTCCCGACCTTTCTCATGATACTCAAACTCTGTTTTCTTCTTAGCAGTTTGGTTCTTGCTCTGCCAACTGTTGGAAGTTAGGAAGAGACAGAAACCAGGGCAGGGATAAATCATGACAGGCAAGGGCGAGATGAGAAGTGAAGAGACAGTGGTCTGTTGAGATCAAGAGGAAAGATGAGGGAGCTCAATAAATACTGTTTTTGAGACAGGGTCTCTCTATGTAATTCAGACTATGTACTCTGCACTCACTATGTAGCCCAGGCTGGCCTGAACCACAATTCGCTTGCCTCAGCTTCCCAACTGCTGGGGTTACAGTCATGCACCATGCCCAGCTTGATGGTTAGCTAAACTGAAAGAAAGATCACCTCCTAAAAATCAGAGTGGAAAGCTTGGAACAGATGTGATAAAGGATGCTTTGCAGCAGTGGTTCCCAAAGTACAGGATAGGTAAGAATTACTAGGGAAGCAGACTCCTAGGATCTGTTTTCAGAGATCCCACAGGCCCAGGATGAGGAGCAAGAATCTGTATTTCCCAGAAAGCCTGGTCTAGTCTAATGCATCGGTTCGGCAGACCTGCTGTGAGACTGCCTTAGAGTTACCGGAGGAGAGGAAGGTGTAGAAGTGTCAGGAACAGTAGGGACCTGCAGGAAGTCAGGCAGCCAGAAAGGGAGGGGCAGCCAGCTTCCCTCTGGGTGGCCACACTGCTAACTCTCCAGCATCTCTCCCACAATGCTCGCTTCCCAGACAAACAACTCCTATTTTTTCTACATTTATGTGACCCTGCTTACAGATGACTTACCTGGTTGTTTTTTTCATTTCAAAAATTTTATTGGTACATTTTATTTTATTATTTTTTTTGCGGCACCGGGGATCAAACTCACAGCTTCACGCCTGCCAGACAGGTGCTTACGCCACTGAGCCAAACTCCCAGCCCTAGTTTTTTGAGGCAGGGTCGCACTATGCAGCTCCGGCCGGCCTTGCGCTCGCATTGTAGCCCAAGCGGGCCTGGAACTCACAACACTCCTCCTACCTCAGCCTCCCGAGTGCTGGGATTAAAGGCGTGCGCAACCACGCCTGGCTATTTGGTACACTTCAGATATACATAATGATAACATTCATCATAGGGGATTTGTACCTGTACATGATACATCCCGTTCTGTTTTGAGACAGGGTCTCACTATGTAGTTCCGGCTATCTTTGAACTCACTATGTAGTTCAGGCTGGCCTCGAAGCTGCAGCAATCCTCCTGCCTCAGCCTCCTAAGTGCTGGGGTTATAGGTGTGTATCACCATACCCAGTGACAGGCTCTATCTTAACACTTTTTTCCCCATTCCCCTCTCTTTCTTTCAATCCCACTTACCCTCCTTATTTGCAAAAGCTCTGTTTCCATTTTTCCCTACCCCGCCCACTCCCCTTCTCATTTGAACATTTTCTTCCCATTTCCCAATATCTATTATACATTTTGGTCCTTATTTACACTTTTGGTTTTTTGCACCAGAGAAACAACGTGGTACATACTCGTGTCCAATTTATTTCACTTAGGAGTATGGTTTCAAGGTGTAACCATTTACCTAGATATGTCTCAAGTCTACCCTCCTTTATGGCAGAGCAATATTCCACTGTAGGAAAAAATCCCTCACATTTCCTTTATCCATTTATCAGTTGGTTGATGGGCATCTGGGCTGTTTCCGAGGTTTAGCTACTATAGACTGTGCTGCTATAAACATGGGTGTGCATGTATCACTGTGGTATGATGTTTTTAATTCTTTCGAGAAAATGCCAAGAAAGGGAACAGCTGGGGTCAAATGGAAGCTCTACTTTCGGTCTTTTGAGGAATCTCCAGACTGATTTCCACAGTGACTGCATCAGTCTACACTACCATTAACAATGGAGAAGTGTTTGTTTTTCCCCACAGCCCCGCCAGCATTTATTTTTTTTTCCTTTTCTCACTTTTACTTACTTTTTCCTTCTTACCTTTCTCCCTCCCCCTCCCTTGTTGCCCTCCCCATTTGAACATTTTTCTATTTCACAATACCTATTATATATTATGGTCCTTATACTTTCTGTTTCTCACACCAGAGAAACAATGTGGTATTTATACATGTATCCAATTTATTCACTTAATAGTATGGTCTTAAGGTGCATCCATTTACCTAGAAATGTCTCAAGCTTATCTTTCTTTATGGCACAGTAGTACTCCATTGTATTAAAAAACCACATCATCTTTATCCATTACTCAGTTGATGAGCATTTGGGCTGTTTCCAAGATTTAGCTATTACAAAGTGTGCCACTACATACACACACACACACACACACACACACACACACACACACATATCATAATGCTTTTAATTCTTTTGGAAAGCTACCAGGAAAGGGAATAGAAGCCGGGCCTGGTGGCTCACGCCTTTAATCCCAGCATTTAGGAGGCTGAGGTAGGAAAAGCGTTGTGAGTTCGAGGCTGGCCTGAGCTACATAGTGCGACCCTGCCTCAAAAAAAAAAAAAAAAAAAAAACAAAAAAAAAACTAGGACTAGGAGTTTACCTCAGTGGCTTAAGCGCCTGTCTGGCAGGTGTGAGGTTGTGAGTTCAATCCCCGGTGCCACAAAAAAAAAAAAAAAAAAAAGGAAGGGGAATAGCTGGGTCAAATGGGTCCTCCAGTTTTAGTTTTTTGAGGACTCTTCACACTGATTTCCACAGTGGTTGCAATAGTCTAAACTCCCATTAAAAGTAGATAAGGGTGTCTTTTTCCCCACAGTCCTGCCAGCAATTGTGTGTTGTTGTTGTTTTTGAATGCCAGCAATTGTTATTGGTTGATTTCTTGGTTCTTTTCTCAGTCCAAGGCTGCCGCTGGCTCATGCAATAGGCAGGCTGACTTCTTGGTTGTTTTCCTGGCCCACAGCTGCCACCGGCTCACGGAAAGGGTAGGCTATCGGTTGATTTCTTGATAACACCCATTCTCTTTGGAGTGAGATGGAATTTCAGCACGGATTTAATTTGTATTTTTCAAATGACCAGTGATGTTGAACAGTTTTTCATGTATATATTTGCTGTTTTGACTTCTTCATCTGAGAAGTAACTGTCCACTTCAGATGCCCATTTTTGAAGTGGGTGTTTAAATTGGAGGGGGGTCTGATTTTTTTGAGTTGAGGTATTAGACTTTGGTCTGAGAAACAGGTGGCAAAAATTTTTTCCCACTCTATGAGTTGTCTCCTCACTCTGTTGGTGATTTCTTTTGCTATGCAAAAGCTTTTTTAAAATATGAGATACCAGTTATTGATTCTTTGTGATAGTTCCTGTGTCACTGGGGTTTTTGTTCATAAAATCTTTGCCTATACCAATATATTCAAGAGTTCTACTTATTCTATCTTCCAGTACATTTAGTGTTTCTGTTTTAATATTTAGATCTCTGATCCATTTTGATTTTCGTTTAGTGCATGGTGAAAGATATGGGGTCCAGTTTTAATCTTCAGAATGTGGAAAGCCAGTTTTTCCAGCACCATTTATTAAAGAGATTGTCTTTCTTCCAGGGAAGGTGTTTGGCTTTGTCAAAGATTTACCCATCTTGTTAGCCAACTTAAATCTCCAGTTTTGTCTAGGAAATCTTCTTAAGCTACACTGGTTTACCACAAGCTACCCCACCCATGAATTTCAACCTATTTGACATATTAATTTCATCTCTACCATGAGTTTAAGTTTCCCAACAGGATCAAGAAGATATATTTTTAAGACTACTCTAAGAATAAGTCAAGAATGTGTCATCTTGGCACTTCTATTCAACATATAGTGAAGATGCTAGCCAGAGCACTTAGACAAGAAAAAAGAAATAAAAGGAAGCAAGGTTAGAAAAGGTTTTCTATCTCTGTGCACAGATAATGGGATATTGTATACAGAAAATCCTAAGGGTAGCTGGGCATGGTGGCGCACACCTGTAATCCCAGCATTTGGGAGGCTGAGGCGGGAGGATCACTGTGAGTTCGAGACCAGCCTGGGCTACAAAGTGAGCTCAAGGCCAGCCTTAACAGCATAATGAGACCCTGTCTCAAAGAGAAAAAAAAAAAAAAAAGAGAGAGAGAAAATCCTAAGGGATCAACTAAAAATTTATTACACCTAATAAGCTCAGTAAGGTTGCAGGATACAAGATCAATATTAAAAAATCAACTATATTTCTATAACAATCCAAAAATGAAATAAAACAATTCCATTCAGAATATCATAAAAATAAGTTTAATCAAAGAAGTGTTAGATTTAATACTGAAAACTACAAAATAATGTTGAAAGAAAGAGCTAAGTAAATGGAAAGATATCAAATATTCATAAACCAGAAGACTTAATATTGTTAAGATCTACAAATTCAGTGCAATTCAATCAAAATCCTAGCTGGGATTTATTTTCCATAAAGTGATCCTAAAAATCTTTTAGAAATACAAAGGACTCAGAATAAACAAACAAACCTGAATTAACAAAGTTGGAGGATTCACACTTCTCAATTTCAAAACTTGTAAACTACAACAACCAATACAGTATGGCTAGGTGTGGTGGTACATGCCTGTAATCCCATAACTCAGGAGGCTGAGGAAGGTGGATTGTAAGTTCAAGGCAAGCCTGGGCTACATAACATTCAAGACCTGCCTGAAGTATATGGTGAGACCCTGTCTCAAAACAAAACAAAACACAAAACAAACAAAAAACCAGTATAATACCAGCATATGACAGACATACAAAGCAAACAAATAGAACTGAGAATTCAAAAACAAACTCTGACATTAATGGTCAGTTGATTTTCATTCATCATGCCAACACCATTCAATAGTCTTTTCAAACATGTTGGAACACCTGGATATTCACATACAAAAGAATAAAAATTCAGTAACTCATATATTAAGAGTTGTACAATTTGGTTTTTATTCTTGCTTTGCTGCTGGTTGTTTGGGGCAAGTCACTCAAAGTCTCTAGGTTTGTTGTTTTGTTGCTATTGTTCAATTTTTATTTTTATTTTTATTTTTATTTTTATTTTTATTTTTTGAAGACTGGGTCTTGCTCTGTAGTTCAGGGCGGATTTGAACTCACTATGGAGCCCAGGTTGGCCTCAAACTCATAGCAATCCTCCTACCTCAACCTGCCAAGGGTTGGGGTTACAGGCACGTGCCACCATGCCCAGCTCAAGTTTTAAAATTACTACACAATGGGCCGGGGATTTAACTCAGTGGCCTAAATACCTGCCTGGCAGGCACAAGGTTGTGAGTTCGATCCCCAGAAACAAACAAACAAAAAAATTACTACATAATTAAAAAAATATAACATAACAATCACATTCCTTGAGGGGAGTTGGTATACGTACATAAAACATTTCAGTTTTTTTTCATCCATCCTGCCTCTCCCTATCTTTCAGTCCCCTTTCCATTTGCAAAAGATCCATCTCCCTGTTTTTTTTTTCTTTTTTCTTTTTGAGACAGGGTTTCACTATGCAGTTCAGGCTGACCTTGAGCTCACTCTGTAGCCAAGGTTGGCCTCGAACACAAAATGATCCTTCTGGCTCAGCCTGCCAAGTGCTGGAATTACAAGTGTGTGCCACCACACCTGGCTCCTGGGTTCATTTTTGACAAACTAAGAACACCTGCCAGCTGGGCATGGTAGTGCACACCTGTAATCCCAGCACTCAGGAGGCTGAGGCAGGAGGATTGAAGTGAGTTCAAGACCAGACTGAAATACATAGCAAGACCCTGTCTAAAAAAAAAAAAACAAAAAACAAAAAACAAAACAAAACAAAACAAAAAAACAAAAAAACAAAACAACAACAACAACATAAAAAACCTTGCTAACTATGATTCTAAGCCAATTCTAACTATGATTCCAAATGCTGAAGTCTACACTCCATGAAACTGTGGGCCAACAACTGCAGCAGGACAAAGAATAGAACAATTCATAAAATGGGGCAGTCTCTGCCATATTGGTGCATGTATTCTGATGGGGGAGGTGGACATACAACAGCTGTATCATTGATTATTTAATGATGGCAGTGCTCAGTCTGTACAATTGACATGCATATGGTGCTAAGAAACACTGAACAAGTTGAGAATACAGGAATCAGGAAAGCCACATGAAAACAGATTTGAGCGCTGGAGTGAAAGTCATCTTAGTACCTTCTCTGAACAATGCTTTCATCAGTTCCCTTCTGGAGGTCCTATGTTTACTATCTTAGGATGTCTCCCACTTGGGATGCTCAGAGATTACATTACTGCCCACACTCCCCATCTCCCCTTCAACTAGCTAGTAATTTTAAAGCACTTCCTTCATTACTGGTACTGCTAAGTGCTTTAAAAGTATAATCTCCTAACACTCTGAGGTAAGTACTAGTGCTGCCCTCATCTCACAGGTGCAGGAAATTTAGAGCAATTATATGACTTGCCTAGGGCAGTGGTGGTAAACCAATGCCTCAGTCAATGCTTGTCATTGAAAGTTCTAAAAGGTTCACCATCACTGGCATAGGGTAAGTGGAGAACCCAAGGTCTCACCTCAGAAATCTGACTGTAAGGCTTGCAGTGTGCTTTGCCTGGCTCACAGCTCCTGCTGTCTAAGCAACTGTGTTTTCAACCATTTGGTTCTCTTTCCTGTCCTACTAAGAGTCCAAGAGATAGGTTACAAGGGCAATCAGTCCAAATCTGACCAGAAATGATGAACTGGGGCAAACTTCCTCTCAACCATTCCAACCAAGAGGGATGATGCTAGGTAGAAATGGAAAATGCCACTATTATCTCAGGTAAAGGAAACCAGAAGCTGTGAGAAGAGACAGCTGGCCCTATTTTTTGAGACAGGGTCTCACTATGCAGTTCAGGCTGGACTTGAACACTTTGTAGCCCAGGCTGGTCTCGAACTCCCAACGATCCTCCTGCCTCAGCCTCTCGAGTGCTGGGATTACAGGTGTGTGCTACCACACCCAGCTACAGCTCTTATTCTGATGCCCAGTACCCAGAATTAGCTCATCTTTTTCTTTCCCTGAAACCAGCAAGTTATTTATTTTCACTTTTATATTCTTTACAGTGCTGGAGATTGAGCCCAGAGTTTCATACATGCTAGGCAAGTATGGTCCCCCTGAACTACATGATCAACCACAATAGGTCATTTTTTAAAAGTGGCAGTAGGATAGATTAAGTTAGAAATGAGGTTTTGGCTATTTCTCCCTAAAAACCCAAGTAGGGGGCCAGGGATTTAGCTCAGTAGCATAAGTGCCTGCCTGGCAAGCACGAGGTCGTGAGTTCGATCCTCAGTACCAATACAAAATAAAACAAACAAACAAAAAAACCCAAGTAGAGTTTACACACCAGCTGCATCAAGACTACCACCACACAGTCTAGCTCTGAGGTTGGGACAGGAGGCAGTGGGGAGAGACCTGGCGACACCGTGGAATCCTGGATGAAAGGCATATATGACAGAACAGGTAAAATGAGGCCAGCGGGTGAGGTTTGGGTAAAATTTCTTAGAAATGAGTCAGATTTGTTTTAGAACTCTGCACTACCCCCCTCCTCATTCCATTAGCAGCATCTCCTCCATTCTATGTCCCTTCCCTTTGTAACCCCATAACCCATTTGCAAATGAGGAAAATAATTCCTGCTGGGTTGGCTTTGACTTAGTTGATATCTCTCAGAGAAGTCTGTTTTCAAAGTACTTTAACAAATGCAAACTATAAATAATAGCCAGCGTCTTTTTGTTGTTGTGGTGGTGGTTGTTGTTGTTGGTACCAGGGATCGAACTCACAGCCTCATGCTGCCTAGCAGGCGCTTAAGCCAGTGAGCCAAACTCCCGGCCCTCCAGCATCTTTTATAAAGGCCTGTTAAACAGCTTCTTTCCCTTCCCTTTCCTCCCTCCTTCCCTTCCTTCTCTCCTTCCTAAATTTGAGATAGGGTTTCACTAAATTGCCCATGCAGGAATCAAACTTGTGATCCTACCCCCTCAGCCTAAGTGCTGGGGGTGCAGGCATACACCCCATGCCCAGCTTCTTTCCCCTTCCTCCCGCCCTTCCTTCCTTCTTTTTTTTGCCTTCCCACCCCTTCTCCCTTCTTCCCTTGTCTGTTTATTTGTTTATTTGGTGATGGGGATGGAAGCCAGGGTCTAGTGCTTGTAAGGCAAGTGCACTACCACTGAGCTATATCCTCAGCCCTTTTTTACTTTGATTTTTGGCTTTTCTCTGAAACAGGGTCCTACTATGTAGTTCACACTGGCTTTGGATCATGATGTAGTCCAGACCAGCCTTGACCTCAGAGATCCCCCTGCCTCAGCCACCCAGTGCTGAACTACAAGCATGTGTTTTTGTAAATCATGACTCTAGTTTAAAAATCAAAACACCAATACTAGCCAGTCATGATAGCCCACATCTATAACTCCAGCACTAGGCCATTGAGGCAGGAGAATCACAGAGTTCATGGCCAGCCTGAACTACATAACAATACCCTGTCTCAAGAAACAAAACAACAACAACAAAAACTCAGAAACCAACAAAAAGTATTTGACAATAACACAAGAGAATTAACATTCTAGGAAGGCATCACATGTACTAAAATACACAGCAAAGGCTGAGACTGCTTGTGAAGCAATTGCAGGAGAAGCAGGCAGGACAGAAAAATTGATCCCTACTTTTTGCTGACCCATGAATCTTATAATTACAGAAATTCAGACCAGGAAGGGTCTATTATGAATTCCAGGAGATTGCAGGAAGCTACTAGTATGATAGAAAGAACTAGAAACATAACACCTAGGGAAAAGGATGGAAGGCATTGGGAAAGAAAATACACAAAAGCCCAGTGGGGACCAGGGGAGGGCTGGTCTTGCCTGTGCTTCAAGCCCAGCAGTGATTATTCATTGCGATGTGTCTGGGCAGGACCCTGCTGCTATAGCCAGTTGTGCTGTTCCCCATCCCAGGCAAGGTGCCAGACAATGCCACGAGGTGGGGCTGCCACAGGGTATGGGAGGACAGGAGGACAAGGCAGAGGAAGCTGTGGTCTGGGGAAGAGGAACCCCCTTAGGCTGGCTGTAGTACGACCTCCTCACACTCCCAGGAGCAGGCCTCCTCCTGTTACCAACCACACAGGACAACACAGGAAGAGAAATCCAGGAAAGTCTGTCACAGACACAAACGGGGAATGGGAGAGAAAATAACTAGGGGCCACTAGGGACAAAGAATGAAACTTGTTTAAAAAGGGAACCAACAAGAGCCAGCATAACAGAGTCCAGAGCAAGTAATTCGCCCTGGAAGACAAGGCTACCATCGGGGACCATTTCAGAGGAGACTGGACTAGGAAGGGCTGAGGCTGGCTCTCCATTCCTCCCAGATGAAAACAATAGTCTGTTTTCCCGAGCTCTTCCGGCATGCTGGAAGGTCCACACCGAGAGGAAGAGGCGGAAAGCAGCAGTGGCAGTACCAGGGGACAACTTGGGGGAGGGGCCCTTCAACTTTTTGTAAATTTGTCAGCTCCCTCAAAGCCACCCCTGAAACACCAACGAAGTACTGAAGCAGTGAATGCTGTGCAAAAGCAGCTTTAAAAACCATCCCTTAGTCCCAACCTGATTACCAAACGTCTATAGGAGATTTTCTGAGGCTACTGCCAGGGAAGAAAGGGACAGGTGAATTTCCCCAATGATTCAAGGTCCTCTAGGACATAGGTCTTAGCCCAAACTGGCAGAGATATGGAAGTAGAGGGTAGAGGGCGTAGCCTTAGACTCCCCTCAACTGGGTAAGAGTATCTAAATAATATGGGCAAGAGAAAAAAAATACAGGCGGGAGTGTGAGAAACACAGTGAGTGTGTACGTCAGAGAGAAAATGGGAATGGATATGCGGGCTGGGGGGCTGGCAAGGAAAGTCTCCTGAGATCACCCTCTCCTTCCTACCCAAGCAGAGATACCAGTCAGTCCCCAAAGGTCCAAAGGGAAAGTAGAGAGCCAGACACCTGCTTTTCTCAAAGCAAATCAAGGAAAGTATACAGCATTATCCCCATTCCCACCCCCAAAGGGTCAGCGTGGAAAGCGGGCCCAAAGCCAAAGTATGAGAAAGATTAAATATCTCGAGGGAGAAAGGAAGTACATGGAAGGGAGGGACTTGTCTGAGCACCTCTTCATTGAGCCAATAACTGAAAAGGAGGAGAACACAGAAGGAAGGTTGGGACCCTCATCAATTCCCTATTATCCATCACAACCAGTAATAACTTAAAGTCTTCCAAACAGACTCTCAAGCTGGGCATGCTGGTACATGCCTGCAATCCCAGCACTCCAGAGGCTGAGGCAGGGGACTGCCAAGAGTTCAAGGCCAGTCTAAACTACACAGGTAGACCCTGTTTCAAACAAACAACTAAGCAGCCACACACCCACACCCCAGACAGACAGTAGGTAGGCAGGTAGACAGACAGACACTCCACTCTGTAAGCGCTCCCTCTTATGCTTTGGAACTCTATCAGACCCCTCCTTTCTTATTCCACTCTGGGAAGTATTCATATTTTGAAGTGCTTTTATGGGAATGAAGCACAGTAGGGAGAAAATCAAGTAGGCTCCAGGAGTAGTGGGGAGGGAGGGAAAGAAAGCAAGGAAGATATTTATACAGGGAAGGAGGGGTGGTTATAATTCATTCCTCCTGGGTCTCTAAGCCAGAAGGATGTTGGGAATCTCTTTCTCTCTCTCCCTCTCCCTCCCTCCCTCCTTCCTTCCTCCCCTCCCTCTCTCTCACAGACATGCAGAGGCAGAAACAAGTTAGAACATGACCCTTCCACGAACACAAATACCATTCTTTCGTCAGAAATGGCCCCGGGGCGGGGGCACCGCCCGCCTGCAGCATGAAGCCGGGGATCTCCCCTTTCGTCCACAAGCTGATCCCCTGCTTCCATGCTTCAGCTCCCCACAGACCTGGCAGCCTCAGACAGGGCCCTCGGCTGCCAGCTTGACCCCGGCTAGAGGTCTTCACAGGTGGAGAGGCCTACAGGAGACGGCAGCAGACACGTGGACACTCAGAGGGGCTGGATGAGAGCTTTCAGGGGCGGTGCAGAGTGGGAAGGCAGGCGGTGGGGAGGCAGGGATAGAAGGAAAAGAGGGGACCAGAAATCAAGCAGCCTGGTTCTGGTTCTAAAATGGCCACAGGCAAGGCAAGGACAGATGGTCCCTTTCGGATGCTGAGCCAGGGAAGTGGGAAAAGGGAAAAGGAAAAAATAAATACCACCACAGTCAGGAATTTAAAAATAAACTGAAAAACCTAAAAGATAAACAGCTTGCTTCTGAGGTTTCGTCTGCCTCCAGAGCCTTCTAAGGGAAAACAGAGCGCTGCAGGCCTCAGAGGCCAACCCTGAGCCCCTCGTCTGGAGACTGCGGAAGGTCACTCTGATCACCCCGCTCCTTGTAAAGTCTTCTAGGCAGTCAAGGTGGTGTTTGCCCCACTCCTCCTTCACAAGCCCCACCTAAGGTAAGTAAGGCCTTAGCTTTTAAAATGTGACAAATTAAAAAAAAAAAAAGTTACAAACTGACAGAGCAGTCTGAATCTGACTCCTCCACAAGAATCAGTTTCCACCAGTGGTGAGCAGAACAGATTTTATCACCTCGTGACTGCTGCCACCACCCAAATGCACAGTGCTTTACTGCCCACAAAGTCTTTCGATGTTACACGGATTGCACCTCAAACCTGCAGAGGAGTTGGGCACAAATTATTACCCCCATTTATCAGATGAGAAAACTAAGAGCCTGACAAATCTTTGTCAAAGTGAAACAAGAACTGAAGCTTGTTTCGTCTTCTGAGGCGCCAACACCACACTGCCTGCCCCGGCTTTGTCCACCAGACTCCACTTGCCAGCGGTGGGCCGAGAGCTCTTCTCCAGGCTCAGATGGGGCTGCCTGAGCCTGTGTGCTGTCTCGCTGGCTCCCACTCGGTGTCCTTTCATTCTTCCTGGCATGCAGACAAATCAAGGAGTAGAGGTTCTATATGCTTCTGGGTTTCTTGCAGTTCTGCTGTGCCACACCCTCCTTTCCTCACCTCTGGGTCTCTGCACGTGCGCCTCACTCTTTCATGAAGTTTGTTTCTCGCCTCCTCTTTCCTAGACGCTTCATACCTGTCCCCCGGGAACCCACACGTCCAGGAAATGTGTCCTCTGCCCCCTTGGCACACTGTGCTTACTCTTCCTTTCATGACATCAATTACATTTTTGTGATTCTTTGTTTGTCTTTCTCCTCTGCTAGACTAAATTCTTGGACACAGGGCTACACTCAATACCTGTCTGTTGAATGAATGTAGAAATAAAGAAAATTAGTGTCACCTAAAAAAGTCTTCCTGGGGCCAGGGATATAGCTCAGCAGCAAAGCACCTGCCTGGCAGGTGCAAAGTCCTGAGTTCGATTCCCAGTACCCCCCCCCAAATCTTCCTTGTTTAAGGCAATGATTTCTAACGCTAGTTTGGGGATATCACCATTCTTTCAAAATGATCCTTGAATATTCACTTAAATGCATAAGCACAACTATTTTGACTGGGCAACCCATAATTTATATGCTTGGTAAGTAAGTATTTTTTTTTTTTTTTTTTTTTTTTTTT
>RJWM01004240.1:16810-38197 GCA_004363535.1 Dasyprocta punctata | reverse complement strand
GTAAGTAAGTATTAACAGGAAGTGGTCTTTTTCTTAAAGGAAGGAACTCCTATATGGTAAAACTCAAACATGAACACTAATAAGCACCCAAAGATCGTAATAGGCACCAGGATAAGAAGAAAAGAAGGGAAGACTTCCTAGAGGGAAACAGAATTAAAGAAGTTGTAAGAGGTTGAGATTGGTCAGATAAGAAAGACAAACCTCAAGAGGACAGCCATCAGAAGGCTCAAAAGTGTAAGAGGATAACTCGGGCAGATTTTATTCGCTGAAGCAAAAAAGCAGCCAGGAGTTTGGTGAGATGCAATGATAGGGAATGGTTAGTATTTTTACAGGACCAAGAATCAGAAAACTGGGGGACTGGTTCTGATGCACTTATGTAATTTAGACAAATGACAAATCATTTAATCTTTTGTGGCTTCTTTTATCTACTCATTCCTATTGCACAAGAATTCAAGGATGTAAAAACATTCTGAAACCCATGAAATGCAACAAATTTATGCAGTCATTGTGAAAAAAATCAGCTCTTACTGGGTATGGTAGCATATGCCAGTAGTCCCCAACACCATGGGAGGCTGAGGCAGGATTGCAAATTTGAGCTGTTTGGGCAAATTAGAGACTTAGTGAGACCTTGTCTCAAAAATAAAAATAAAAATAAAAATAAAAATAAAAATAAAAAAAGGGCTACGGATGTAGCTCAGTGCAAAGGCCCTCAGTTCAATCTCCAGAATGGGGCAGGGGTGGAGGCAGAGGGGGAGCTCTCATTGGCAAGAGGTGATTTACTAAGACTGTGGCGTTACTAGGATTTGGGATGAACTGTGGCCGCTCAGGAGAAATGAAACAAGATCTGTGAACCTGGAGGCAGCGCTGAAAGGGGTAGGGAGGAAGGTCAGTCCCTGAAAGGCAGAAACCAGGTGGAAAAATGAGAGGGCACGGAGTCTGGAAGCAGGAAGAGGCAGCCAGACAGGAAGATGCCAGGCCCGTTTCAGGCTGGCAGATCCCAAGCTAATGGAGGAGGACAACTCTAGTAATCAGGGGTTAGATAATAATAAGGCTTCTCCCTGCTGGTTTTCAACTGGAGCACAAACAAATCATTACACCTCATTGCCAACCTCCTACTATTGGAGTCAGGTGTCCACAAATCTAAGGGAACAGAGACGGAGGAAACTTCACAAATAAGAAAACCTGTGCCTTGCCCTACCTCCATACTGCTCCTACTTCCAGAAGTCCAACAGGACACCAGAAGGTAAGAAAGTGTGCTATGCAAGACCAGGAGACAATGGAAAGAGAACCTAGAAGGAGGCATAGAGGCGCAAAGTTGAGTCAGCTGGAAGAGCAGGTGGAGGGTGGGGCCTACAGGGAGGGCAGGAAGGACTGTCTGAATCATAGACACAAAGGAAGGCCAGGGTTACTCTCCACAGGGTGGAGACCAGATATTCTCTGGCTCCACCAAGGATCAACCCAGAATAAATTACATTTGAAGAGACATACGTGAAATAGGAGGAACTTCCTGACCAGCAGGATGGCACAAGCACGTTCACTCAACTCAACAGGCCTGTCTCTCCTCTTTCTCTTAAGAAACTTCTCTGACTCCTTTTACACCAACTCTAAGGGCCTGGTGAACCAATTCATATATTCATTCAACAAACAATGAGTGCTTGCTATGTGCCAGATACTGCTAAATACTAGAATGTGGCAGATGATGAACAAAATACAAATAGTTTGCTCCTTCATGGAGCTTACAGTCTAGTCAAAGAAGCAGACACTAAAGGAAGATGCAACGACACAAATGTGAAAATCTGAAGAAAAAGTGCTGAATACTATCAGAAAGGTTAAAGGGAGGTCATGATGGAGGGAGGGCAGAAAAGGCCTAAGGAAATGACATTTCAACTCAGATCACAAGGACATGTAAAAGTTAATCAAGCAAAGGCCATGTGGTACAAAGGGCAAGGGCTTAAATCTTCAGGCAGTGGGAGGGGCCAAGCGTCCCTAACTACCCAGCCCAGGATCTGTGCCTTTGATAAACTCGCTTGTACAATGTTTTGTCTCTCACATCCCGAGTGTACCCGGATCAGAATATCCCCAAGGGTGTGCCACAGAGTCTTCCATTAGGCTGAGTGCTTCCTTTGGGTGGGTCCACAGCTTTCACACAATGCCATGGCCTTCAGCAACTGCCCAATAATTGCCAGAATTCCTGATTTGGGAGCAGAACAAACAGGAGTTCCACGTTCCCATGTAAGACTTTCAAGTCACTCTCTTCTAGTGATTCTAGAAGACTTCTAGGACATGGCACAAGGATCCAGGATAGGGAAAGGGAGCTAGGTTCACAGCATGCCAGGCCCACACCTGGGGCTGTGACTTACCATTAAGATTGAAATCAACAGATTGGGTAGTTTTCTCTTTCTTAAAACGCTAAGGCAGGAGGAGAAGAATGTTACCAGAACCCCAGGAGGCACCTTTTCTGGGCACTTCAGTAAGAAAAGTAGGTAGCTATGACCTCTCTAACGAGCATTTACCAGGCTCAGCACTTCCCATCACTTTGATTTAATCCTCTCAACAGCCTGATTAGGTGGGTTTTGCTATCCCCATTTTACAAAGGGTAGAAATCAAGTATGGTGTGTTGATTACTTGCCAAAGATGAGATGGTAAGTGGCAGAACTGGGATTTGAAGCCAAGTCTCTCCAACACCTATGCTGTTAGTGGCTCCACCTATTCCAGTTCCCACTCTATCCTCAAATCCAAATAAAAATTCCATCTTTCCAATCCTCAGTCATGACTACTCTTCCTCTCAAACCTAACAGACTCAGGAAACAGTGTCTGAAGTGTACATATTCTGAAGGTCACCTCCCCTTTACTCTGTGTGCTTCCAACAGATGCTCAGGTCATTGCCCACACTCCAATACCACATACACCCTGAGATCTCTATCCAGTGTTTACTGATGTCTCTCCTGGCAAAGCTCTGAGACTCTGGCCCTCCTGGGCTCTGCCCCCTCCCCATATCATTCTATCCACTCCTCCTTTGCCCAGGGTAACACAATCAGCACCTTATATGAGCACTTTTTTCAGATAGAGAATACTTCAAACTCTACACCTAATCTATTCATCTGTTTACAGCCAGTACACCACATAGTAGGCACTCAAAGAGTTTTAGGAAGGAAGTGGGGAAAGGATTCTGGGTCTGGAGGATCTTCAGGATTGTCTGCTCCTGAAGTTCTCAGCAGGAAATTGCAATCAGCTCACTGGGAAAGTCACACATCAGGACCGCACTCTGGTCAACTGAATCACCTCCAGAGGCAAGGCCTGGGTACGTGGAGCTTTCAAAGACTGCCAGGTAACCCTAACTGAGCCTCTGAGTGAGAGCTACTGAGCTCCTGTCCCGTTTTGCAAGAGAAAAAGCCAAGTCCTGGAGAGATGTAAGCTAGCAATGGAATGGAAACTAGAACCAGGTGTCCCCTCTTCTAATGCCAAGGTCACTCCATGGATTATTTTGCTACAGTGTCTCTGTCAGCAGGACTCCAATTGGGAATCTATGAAGCATTTTACCCAAGGAGGTCCTGAGCCAGGGAAAGGGTCTAGGCAGCTGCAGGGTCTAATCTGCAAAGATTGCACCTGGGATCCCCAGATGACCTGTACACGTAAGTGCTTTGTTTCTAGGGAAGGCTGAGCAATCCAGCAGAGTACCTAGGCACATGAGTACTGGAAGTCATATCTAGCTTCAGGACCTTGGTTACTGCTAGCACCTTTTAAAATGTGAGATGGCCTGTAGGTGCTCTGCTTTAGCACAAGCACGTAAGTATCAGTGAGGGTGATGACAACAACATCCAGGATGTGCATAATGCCAGACTACAGGATAACACCTAAGGAAGATACAGTTTCTAGGAGTCAGTAATTGGAACATTCCTGTATTCAAACTCTGAGCACTAGGATTGAATAGACTAGACTCAGTCCAAGGAAAACAATCAACTTCAACTGATACCTGGCTTAAACTAAGTAAAAAACAAAACAAAAGCAGGCTTTCGATTGCACAGAGGAAGTGTGGTGAGAAAGCCTGTCCAGTACTGGGCAGCCCAGGAAAGTGATGTTGGATGTACGTAGCCTCCTCTAAGGTCATGCACAGAAAACAGAAAAAGGCCTGATGAGTCCACTAGCTTTCCATCAGTACATGGTATATGACACTAGTGAGGAAATGCAAAGGTCTCTGGTGCTGCAGGCTTGTTTGGTAGCCTAGGGACACAGCCCTGACTGGTGCATCCGAAGACACCTCCTGAAGCTACCACCTAAGGGCCTCTATCGCCTGGACTTTGATCTCCAAGACAGGGAGCTCTCTTGTTCTCCTTTCCTCAACTCTTTCAGGTTCACTTAAATACCAAGCCCATCTCTCCCTCCTTTTCCCCTTCTTTTCTGAAGGCCAAAGTAAAAATTGCTGACCTGACTTCAAACGGTCCTTTTAACACGTGCCCCCTCACCCACAAATGTAGAAAGTTGTTAAATTTTATCCCTAAATGACCTTCTTTCCAACTTCCTCTAGCATCTAATCCCCAGAGCCCATAATGAGATGAAGTAAGATGTTGGGAACTATCAAGATGATGGATATAAGTACAACTACAAAACCAGAAAGCAACATATAGCTGAGAGCTGAATATGGAAAAGAAACTCTTACTTCCCCGCTGCCCAAACTTGTAATTTCATGTAGCCACTTCAAAAACCCCTTTAGAGCCAGAAGGGAGGGCAGTGTTCTGGGCTGGCTGGTGACACACGGACTCCTGAGCCAGTTCATCTTACCTGACTGAACAAATATTAGGCATCTGCTATGTCTGGCCCTCTACTCAACGCAGGACACACAAAAAAGGTGGTTGCCAGGGGCTGAGGGATGCAGGGAACAGAGATTTAGTGATTAATGGGTACAGAAATTCAGCTGAGAAAGTTCTAAAGATGGATGGTGGAGATGATAGCACAACAATGTGAACATACTTCACGCCACAGAACTGTATATTTAAAAATGGTTAATATGGTTAAGTCTAATGCTAAGTATATTTAATCATAATAAAAAAGATTTTTATTAAAAGAAGTGGGAGGAAATGAGACAGGCTTCCTCCCCTCCCTCTGAAGAGCAGGACTTTTTTTGAATTATTCAACTCTCATTCCTGCAGACTAAATCTTCTGAATTTTTTTGCATGTCTTTCTTTCTTCCTGTCATTGGAGAACTCTGTCTGGTAGTTCAACATCCAGAAATTTCCATCAGTTCTGGGCATGGACCCTACAGACCTTTATACTGCCAACATGTATTCACATCAATGCCAACCAACTGGCAGTTCCCAAAGGCTCAGGTTAAAGTCTCTTATTCCTTCCTACCCTCAACAAGTCCCAGCTACACAATTAAGACCTATCCTCTAAGACACAGATATAGAACACATGCTCCTGGAGGGCAGAAAACATTTCTCAAAACACGCTGTCTGAAATGGGCCACATTCCAAGTCTCCAAGTACTTTACAAAGAAACATTATGTGTGGTGTTCTAGCCCTCAGCAAGCCCACAAAGCCTTTTTTACCATAGGTCACAGAAATATCACACATTTATAATTAAAGGAAGCAGAAAACAGTGCTGGCTGCACACAGTCTAGATGCTGGCTACAAACTGCCCTCCTGCTCACCCACACACACTCCCAGCCACCTGGGAGCTGGCCTCCAGCAGCATGGAGGTGAATAGAAGCTCAGGTTCTCGGTGAGCCAGATCTGAGTATGAATCTGGGCCCTGCCATTTACAGGCTGTCCAATCTTAGGCAAGTTATCTAATTTCCAAGTCACTTCTTCATTTCTTCATGTTAAAAATGAGGATAATCATCCACTGCAAAGGGTTATTGTGAGGAATAATGAGATTACATAAGGAAGGAACTACTGTACAATAAGCACTCCCTGTTGTTCTTATTCTAACCCCCAAGCCCCCCTTGTAAAATGAATGCCCATTAAAACACAAATGACTTGTATCAAAGCAATCTTTGTTCCAAGCTGGAGACAGAAAAAGGGCTTACGAGAGAGGGCTGAAGGGACACAGAATCTCAGACTTCTGGTGCACATGCTGCCTGTTCCCCAAGCCTGCTTTGACATGTGGACTTAAGGTGAGGAGTGACTCTGTTAAGATTAGAGGGACTTCAAATCTCAGGCAGGGTTAGTGCCTGTCAAGTTCTGCCCTCCCAACGTGGACCTGGAGACGGGCAGAAGGGAGCTCTCCTGCACAGCTTCAGCTCCTGACTCAGCAGCTCTGCGCCCAGTCACTCCTCTGCCCCAAAGGATACATGCCACGTGTATTCTACCCTCTCCGTGCTCCCCTACAATTTAAGTGATGACACCCATTCTTTAACTGTCTTCAAGGTGACAGCCACAGTATGAAAGGACACCAGAAAAGAGGCAAATGTGCTGCCCCCTCTCAAGCACTACATCCACATGCCTACCTCTGCCTCATGGCTTTAGTGTTTCATGACCAATTGTTTTCCTGAAGATTCTTTCCTGGACCACTTTGAATTAAAGCCCAAGTACTGCATACTTCAACTGCTTTCTTACAAATATGTCTTGAAAGAAAGAGTGGGTGGGTGGTGAAGAGAGAACATGAAAATCTTCCTTATAGTCTGGCTTGGAGCCTACCCATTTTACCTTCAGAGGTGCACTGGCAGACAAGTAAAAGCTGTTAGTCTAAGAGATATGTGCCATGCGCAAAAGTAACTTAGAGCCTATATTCTTTCTCCACTCAGAAGAAAGTAAACAAGGAGATGTAGGAACTAATTCCTAATCACAGAAGAAACCTGTCTAATCCTTCCCTTGGCTTTCTCCCATGTCCATATAACGAGTTCAAGAGGGCTATAGTGGCAATCTGGACAGAAAAACAGTTCTTCAATGCACTGTCCCCAAGACTACTGGATGGTTAATATTCTCACATACTAAGGGCCATTAGTGCTCCCAAGATGTGTTGACAGTTAAACCTCCTTCCTCATCATTTCCAAACAGCCTCAGAAGGCACCACCACCCTGGCTGAGAAACACTGAGTAAATACTTGTACTGTGTCCCATGGGCCCACAACATAGTAGGATTGAACCTCGTAAGAAAGGACAAGTCACAAGAATACACATTCAGATACCCATTTCTGAACCCTATGTATTGAGCATTTTTATAGACACAGTGAGAGATCAAAAGGAAACATGGAACAGTCTTTATACATAACGATGTGGTAGGAAAAACAAGAACCATGACATTATTTAATATAAGGCAGTATGTAATCAAATTAAATCAAATGATCTGTGAGAAAGTAGAAAATTGGTTAAGGCTTAGCATTGTCAGAGGACAATTTGTGGGGAAAAAAAAAAAAGAAGTTCAAGTGACTCTAGAAGGAGATGGAATTTGAGGATGACTGCAGATCCTCAAGCTGTTTCTGCAAAGACTACTGTCCATGGAAAACTCCTTTCAATCCATGGTTCCAGGAACGATTCAGCAATCCAAGCCCTTCAAATCCCATCCTCAAATGGTTCCTGGGTAGAAGAAAGTGTGAGAAATTTTTCATTCTCCTTCAGAAGCACAACCAACATCAGGCCTGTTTTAAGGATGCCTTTCATCCCAATGACATCATGAACGTGCCCAAGACGGAGCCAAATGCATTTGCTGCCACAGGAACTTAGTCATAGATGCTGAATGCTAGAGTTCCCAGGTGACTCCAGAAACTCCTTACTTTGCCTGTCACTTAGGATCCTGACAATCTCCTGCTGTGGGACTCAGCCTTCTCAGGTGTTTCTGAGGTTTTAGCTACTGCCTCTGTTAAAGGTCTCTGGCCTCATCCGTCAACAACCATCACCAGTTTTCTAGGCAAACAGTCCCTACTTTCTCCATTCATCTCCCTCCAGCCTCTCAGGCTCCATCCACAGATTGTGCCACCAACCCGGTTTCTCACAGCCTATCTTACCCTACTTCACCACCAATTTGACAAGCAGGCTGCTCCTGGAGTCTGACTCCTCCCAGAACCCCAAGCCTTGTGGCTTCTCCAACCACTTCACTTCAAACATGCAAAATCAGTAACACTCCCCCTACACACCCCACTCATCCTTTACTTGTACTCTCAATAAATAGATGAGACTCTCAATGTAAATTCATTTACATTGAGAGTCTCATCTATTTATAACCAGCATCTATCTAATGTTAGGAAGAATCCCACTTCCCACAGACCACAAGAGAGAAGCCTAAATTGGGCCTACCTCCTGTGAAACTTAACCATGTTCTAAACCCTTGCCACTACTAGGTAGTAACATCTAGGGATATACCTTTCCCTCATATCCCAACTCCAGAGGACAAGCAACTCAACCCCTGGAGAGTCACATCTGAGTCCACAGACGCACTACTCAGAGAACCTCCCCCCAGTAAATAGACATGAGGCTTACAGAGTCCTGTGCCTTTTCCATACATCTGCCCTTACCTTTTGATTGTTTTTTTTTGCGGGGGGTGGGTACCAGGGATCGAATTCATGACCTCACACTTGCCAGACCTCACACTTGCCAGGCAGGTGCTATGCCACTGAGCTATATCCCTGGCCCCACCCTTACCTTTTGAAACAAACTGCTTTTTCCCTCCTATGTGATGGTTCAAAAAACATCCTTTTGGGGCTCAGGGACATGGCGCCTGCCTGGCAAGCAAGAGATCCTGAGTTCGATTCCCTGTTCTAAAAAAACAAAACCCCACATCCTTTTGGAAATTAAACCTGAGTTTCCAGCTTATTCTTGGGTTCCTGGCCCTTGGTCAATCAAATGAGCCACCCTAAGAATGGCCCCACTGGAGGGTCTCCCAACTCTAACCATCACTAAACTCCACCTGCTAATTTACAGCTAATTACTCTTGTAGCAATGCCAGCTTGACTTTCTGACACGTAACCTATGTATCAATAAACCAACCAAACATTTTTGTCTTATAAAAAGTAAAAATTGTTATTGCTATATGTGCTTACAGCATGCTAAAGTTTCCTGCTACAGTCCTTATCATGACTTGCAATTTCATATAGAGCTATCCTTCAGTATCTTTGAAGTACTGGTTCCAGGACCGCAAAATCTGTTGCTCAAGAACCTAACATAAAATGGCATATTTGCACAGAAACTACACATACCCTCGGACACACTTAAATCATCCCTAGATTATTTATGATACTTCATACAGTGTAAGTGCTACATACATAGTTGTTACAGTATATTGTTTAGAAAGTAATGACAAGAAAAACAGTCCATCCATGTTTAGTAGAGAAGCAGTTTTTTCCCCCTTCAAATATTTTTGATCTGAGGCTGGTTGAATTCACTGATGTAGAACCCATGGATACTGAGGGCCAACTGCATATGATGAATTAATTAGTGTCTCTCCCCACTGCTAGACTAGGAACACCATGACCTTTTTTTTTTTTTTTTTTGGTAGTGCTGGAGATTGAACCCAGGACATTTACAATGAGCTGGACTCCCAGCTCATTTTTTATTTTGAGACAGCACCTTGCTAAGTTGCCAAATTGTCCAAGCTTGTTCAAACTTTTGATCTTCCAGCCTTAGCCTCCAAGACAGCTGGGATTACAGGCATCCATGCTACTGTACCATGTCTGTCTTCTGTCACTGTGTCTTATGTGGCCAATTCTAGGTTGTTCCTCAACACGATATCGTAATTTACATCCTTAAGCTGTCTCCCCATAGGACATGATCTCTAGGGGCTCCCTTGGGTCACTACAATTCCCTTTCTTCTCTCCTTCCTCCACCATTTCCTACCTCTAATAAAAAGAATCTCACCTACAGTGTCTTTTCATTACTCTCCGAAGGAGTTTCCTATATATGGGAGAAGCCCAAATTCAAGTCAAAGACTGGATGGCTAAAAGGAGAATGGCAAAAAGAACTAGCAAGAGGGGAGAATGAATGTGAGTTGTGGCCAGGGTCCAAGTCTTCCAACAAGTTATGCTTTCTGTATTTCTACATTGTGTGGGTATTCAATAAATGTGTGGAGTTGACTTACCACCTTTTGCTCTATTTGATTACTTTTTGTTGTATTTCTTCAAACCACAGAAGAAGAAATTGAGATGAACAAAGGTATAAATAGATGTTAAGGGGGCTGGAACTAAGTATCAGATTTCAGGCTGGGACATAGCTCAGCAGCACAAGCACCTGCCTGGCAGGAGCAAGGTCCTGAGTTCAAGTTCCGGTACAAAAGAAGGAGAAGGAGGAGAAGGAGAAGGAGGAGAAGGAGAAGGAGGAGGAGGAGGAGAAGAAGGAGGAGGAGGAGGAGGAGGAGGAGGAGGAGGAGGAGAAGAAGGAGGAGGAGGGGGGAGGAGGAGGAGGAGGAGGAGGCGGCGGCGGCGGCGGCGGCGGCGGCGGCGGCGGCGGCGGCGGCGGCGGTGACAGATGAACAGGTTTCAAGATGACTGACCACTTAACCACGGATTATAGAAAATGAATATAATTCATGGAAATCAGATTCTATTCCAGCCTTGAAAGATTTAAGATAGTGAGGAATACATAACAGTTAATAGAAGGAAAAACACCAGCCTAGTACAGTGGCATATATCTATAGTCCCAGCTACTCAAAGCGGAGGCAGAAGGACCACTTGAGTCTAGATGTTCAAGGTCAGCCTGGGCAACATAGCAAGATCCCACCTCCAAAAAGCCAAAAAGGGAAGAAAAGGGGGACGGGGGAGGGAGAGAGGGAGGCAGAAGAAGACAGAAAGGACCCTAGTTGGTAAAAAAATATTTTTCCTTCCTTTTTTTAAAATTGAAGTCAGGCCCTCTGCACTGAGTTACATTCCTGACCCTATTTTTCACTTTTTAAAATTATAGACAGAGTCTCACTAAACTGCCCAGGCTTGGTTTGAATTTTTGACCCTCCTACCTCAGCCTCCCATAGTGCTAGAATTAAAAGCATGCACTACCATGCCTGGCTGCTAAGGGGTATCTTGGGTAGATTTCTCTTAGAGCTCTGGTTAAACACTACTGAGCACAAGATCATATCCTTCCCATAAGATCTAGAATCTAGTTCTCAACAGTAGACTGACAAATGCTCAGTGACTGATGCAGTAAAGAAGAGTATACTGAGCAGCCGGGCGTGGTGGTGCATGCCTTTAATCTCAGCACTTGGGAGGCTGAGGTAGGAGGAGCGTTGTGAGTTCGTGGCCGGCTTGGGCTACAACGCGAGCCGCAAGGCTGGCCTGAGCTACATAGTGCGACCCTGCCTCAAAAAACTAGGGCTGGGAGTTTGGCTCAGTGGCTTAAGCGCCTGCCCTGGCAGGTGCGAGGTTGTGAGTTCAATCCCCAGTGCTGCAAAAAAAAAAAAAAAAAAAGTATACTGATAATCTTGTCTGATGCAACTTTGCCTAAACACAATGGTAAGGCATGCAGACTCTCAGATGGCTTCTGGTGGTGCTCTCTAGTTCCGGCATTGGCTATGCTGCTGGGTTAAGAGACTACCACATTCTTCATTTAAACACCTACTTTAGAATGCAATCTTGCTGAGAACAGTTGCAACACTTTCTGCCATCCTGTCCCCTAAGTGACAAACAAGGATGCTGTATGTAGCCCAACCTATGTGTGCTACCCTGTCTTGGCACACAGTTCAAGGCTCAAAGGAATTGAGAACAGATCTGAAATTAGGATCCTAAACAGCACTGTGTTAGCTGAGCTTCTGAGGCAAAAATGAGGGGATGGAGCAGCTGGCTTTTTTGCTGACCTTCTTATTGTTAACTGCCAAAACCTCACTTTCCTAAAGACTCCCTTTCCTCCATGTAGGTCTAAGGGATATGGCAATCTCTCCCTCTCTCCCTCTCCCTCTCTCTCTCCCCCCTCTTCTCTTTTTGTCGTTTTGAGACAGGGTTTCACTATGCAATTCAGGCTGGCCTCAAACTCGTGGTGATCCTCTTGCCTGTAATCTCAGTCTTCCACATGCTGAGATTACAGGCATGCACTACCACGCCCAACCAAGACAATCTCTCTTAACCATGGTATAAAGGGTGATGGTGTCCTTCTGGGGAATGACTGAACACCTAGTTCTAGCAAAGTTCTCTGTAATCTTCCATCACTTTGCAAAACAGCATTTCACTTTATTCCAAATGTCTCAAGTTCTCAAATGCCCCTCCCTCAACATACACATACTATGTGCAGTTCTCCAGGAAAAAGGTCGCTACCCTTCTGCTGCAGGAGGTCAGTCTTCCTATTCTCCTGCCTACGGCATCTGTCATCAACATCTGGACAGCTAGCACATCGGAACACAGCAGCAGTCCCACACTGCTCAGCAGCCATGAAATACATGCCCAGAACTGCCAGCTTTCCAAGCGGTGCTGGCTCCACAAGCACGTGAAAAGCAAAGGAAGGGGAAGAGACTTTTCCAGAGAACAGACACAGCAACACAAAATCACTAGAAAAAGAACATTTCTGTCAACAGCTACCACTGAGCAACAAGTCCTTCTTGAATGTGCTCCGTAACATTCTTTCAGTAACAATAAGCCCAGTTCCATGGTTTCAAGGATAATGAAGCCTAAAACTTCTAGTTACTTAGTAAAGAGAAGCTGTTTGATGAATGAAGTGGGTCACGCAAAGGGAGCAATGCAAAAGGAAAGCAGTCAGCCTGGGGTGTTCCTCTCCTTGTTCTGTCTACTTCCACTCATACTTAGCCTTTGTGAGAGGCCAAGCAACCCAAGTCAGATTCTTCTGGACTGCAACCAGGCTTGGACACAGAGAAAGAAGGTTTGAAAAAAGGAGACCCAAATTTTCTCTTGAATGGCCCTAGCTTTATTTCAAGGGTCATCACTCAGATGGAGGCTTCCAGCACTCCTTACAAGACAAAATCTGAGTCCAAAAGCATCTCAGTAAAGATATACTTTTTTTTGTTTGTTTGAGACAGGGTCTTGCTTATGTAGGAAGTAGCCCAGGCTGGCCTTGAACTCACAGTGCTCCTCTTGCCTCTGCCTACCCAGTGCTGGGATTACAGGCATGTGCCACCACACAGAGAAGAAAAGATATACTCTTTTGTTTTTTTTTTTTTTTTTTTTTGGAGGTAGGTTCTCATACTATGTGGCCCAGGTTGGCCTTGAACTCACAGTGATCCTCCTGCTTCAGCCTCCCAGGTGCTGGGATTACAGGCATGTGCCACCACACCCAGCTAACTCTTAACATGGTTATAGATACAAGAAGGGAAGAAGCCTCAGAAGCTTGACATTTACTGATTATCTCTAAGCAAGCACTGCACTAAGAATTTTGTTACTATAACATGCACTTATTCAACACACATCTGAGACTCCACTATGTGCAAAACACTGTTCTAGCAACTGGGCATATCAAAATGAACAAAATACTCAAAATCTTAGCTTTCACTAAATTTACATTTTATTTTATTTTTGTGGTACTGATGATTGAACCCATATGCTAAACTGACACTCTACTACTGAGCAACACCCTCAGTCTGAATTTACATTTTAGTAATGGTTAGAAATAAATTTATGTCAGCTGGTAATAAATGCTATGAAGAAAGATAAAGCAGACTAAGGGAGCACTAAATAAAAGTAGAAGCCAGGTGTGGTGAGGCATACCTGTAACCCCAGCACCCAGGAGGCTGAAGAAGGATTGCTGCAAATCCAAGGCCAGCCTGGACTACACAGACAGACCTGGCCTCAATATACAAAAGAATGAACAAACAATAAAAGCAAAGGAGGGAGTACTATTTTAGATACAGTTGTCCTGGAAGGCTTCTGACTGATAATAATAGTAAAGGTTGCCACATACACGCAGTACTTCATTTAATCCTCAGCAGCTCTAACTTCAGTATTATTACCATCCCCACCTTATAGATGAGAAGATGGAGCCAGGCCTGATGGTTCACATCTGTAATCCCAGCACTTGAGAGACTGAGGCAGGAGAAATGCCATGAGTTTGAGGGCAGCCTGAACTACACAGTGAGTCCAAGCCCAGTCTGAACTACATAGCAAGATCCTGTCTCAAAAAAAAAAAAAAAAAAGAGAGAGAGAGAGAGAATTGAGTTTAGAGAGGTAAGGATCTGTGCAGAATCTGTAGTTTCGGTAGGGACAAAGAGGATGAAGGTCCGGATCATATGGCCCAGGGCTTGAACTCAGGGACCCAACTCCAGGCCCTATCCTTCTCCCAACACATCATGCTACTATGTTTTTTTTTTTTTTGTTTTTTTTTTTTTGCGGCACCTGGGATGGAACTCACAGCCTCATGCCTGCCAGACAGGCGCTTAAGCCACTGAGCCAAACTCCCAGCCATGCTACTATGTTTATAGAGACCTACACCCTCAAAGAAGTATGACTAAGGTCACAAAGTGGCGAGTCCAACTATCCTCCACACACATAGCTAAGAGATTAATGCAATTCAATCTTCCCAAATAGCAGACTATTACTCTCACCACCAGCTGAAAACCAAACCTCGTCTTGAAACAAGAGAAGACACCTTGGGCTCTTTAAGGCGAAGCTGCTGTATGCTGCATATGTTCCTCTCCTACCTCCTACCCCAAGATGATATAACATGAAGAGAAGATGATAGAGTATTAAGTAAAGGGAGACATGCTTTGCTGCTAATTCTCCAGGTTAAAATTTCTCTCTGGAACACAGGCAGGACTAGAACAAGGAAATACTGAGCCAGCTGCTTTACAGAGCCACAGCAGCTCTCTGAGGCAGAAAGGAGGAGACAGGCAGACAAAGAGCAGCAGCAAGGAGAAAAGCAGCCCTCTCCAGTCCCATCTCAAAGAAAGTACAGCTCTCCCTAAGGCCCTGGAGTACCTGGGTGGTAAAGGAGAATATGAAACCTTTTCTTCACACGTGTAAGGAAAGATAGACAAAAGCAGAGGGAACAGGCATCCAGCCCTCTTGAGGGGAAGTGGAGAACAAGGGAGGAGGTAATTGAAGAAAGAGGCTAACATTGCTTCAAGAAGGGAAGTCCAAAAGGGAAATGCCACATCCAAGGTCAAAGGGTATTTACAGAATTACTGAAAATCCCATGTTGAGGGTCCAAGCCAAGCTACAAGAAGAAGCTAAAAGACAAACTCAGGTAGAGTCCCACAAGGTTCAAATCAAAGGTCACTGTTTAGGCCCACCCATTTTATAACTGTATTTCACAGCCACGGAGCCTGTAGCCAGAGTTAATGAACAACCAAGTTGGAAGGGAAGGTGGAGAGTCATCCCAGACTGGAGTATGTTAAGGGACTTTTACTTACAGCCTGGATTTCCATTTTATAGCCCAATTTGAGCACCCCAATTTAAACCCGAAACCACCTCCTAAAGCCTTCAGACCCTCTACCCATTGACACACACAGAGAAACTCAATGCCCAGTCTCCCTCACCAGTGACTTACTATCTCCTCCCTAGCAAGCCAGGTCTCACAGCCCAACACTGCACCAAACAAATTATGACCTGAATGGCAAGAAAAAAAAAAAACTGTGTCACCTAGAGAAACCCAATTAACAACATGACTCTGCTCTCTTCAATTCCTCTCTTCCCTCCCATCATATCCGGGGCACCTGTGTGGCTGACCGCCTTTTCCCACGACTGGTCATGTTCCTTAACTCAAAAGCCAGACAGTGTGAAGAGGGGCCTCCTGAGAAGCCAACCTGAAGATGGGAAACTGCTCCCCTTTCACCTTGGCCTGCTGAGAAAGCTGCAAGGGCATGGGACCCAAATCCTCCAGGTAACAGCCTGGAGGATTCACCTTGAACTCACCAACTTGCCCTTAAGCTAAAACTTCCTGCTGAAAATATAAATGCTGCTAAAAGCTCCTAAAGTTAAGTGCCCCACGTGGGACAATAAATGGCTATTTTGAAGAAATTCCTGCTGCAGTTGCTTCTTCTTAACCCTTTTCCTAATTAGCTCCTCCCTTGAGAGCGCTCCGTGCCTCTACCTCTCCTGCTTTTCCCCAATCCGACCGACCACATGCAGCATGCGGTTTTTGTGTGCACATGTATGTAAACATCCTCTTCCCAGTCCGAGCTAGAGTTTCTGAAGGAAATAAATGCTTCCCCTCCTCCCTCAATGCACTTGTCTGTCCTCCCAAGTCCTGCCCTGCTAGAGTTGATAATGTAATATTCAGGGGCCCTGAGATCGGAAATGCCTGAGTCTGGACTGCTGCACTTGAAACGGGAGAAAAGGGACAGGGAAAACAGAACGTGGGATTGAGGGAGACCGTGGGAGGTGTGGGGTGGAATGGGGAGGCTGAAATGCCGACCAGGGAAGAGTTGCAATTCAGGGGTAGGCGAGGAAGAGAAAAGGATGAGTAGGAGGTTGTCAAGACAGTTGCAAAGTCAAAATGTGGGGAACAGAGAAAGGGTGGGGGGGACGGAGATATAAGTAAGGAAAAGGGTGAAAAGAGGGCCAAGAAAGGGTGAGGGGCCACAATAAAAATATACACTCTGCAGATGATAGGGGGAACTGGGTCTACAGAAACCAGAGATGACCCTCAAATACCTTGGAAGAAGCGGGTGCAGAACCCCAAAGTAAAGACGGGTGGTAGGGAGGTGTGGGGGCGGTACACCACAGGGTGGGGACCGAACTGGTTTCCAGAATCTGCAGCGAGTGGAGCGAGGAGAGAGGAGGGCGGGGACCCAGCAGCGGCGAGAGGCTGGGGAAGGGGAAGGGATTGCCGAGGGAAGAAGGGCTGGCGGAGGGGGCGCCCCGGAAGCACGTGAAGCGTGCAGCCCCACGCTCCCTCCCCTGCGGCGAGGACTGGAAACCGGGCTGGACTGGGTGGGGGGCGCTCACCCGCAGGGCGGACAGGTCGATGTCGTCCAGGCTGCGGGCGGGGGCCGGGTCGCCCATGGCCTCCGCGGGAAACGGGGCCAGGGGGCCGCTCACTCTCCGGCTCGGCTATTCCACTGCTGCGGTCGCCGCTTCTCCCCCATTGGGGGACCCTGGGGGCGGACTCCACCGCGCCTCCCCCGGAGAAGGAGGAAGGGGGTGGGCCGGCAGAGGGACCGACCCACGACTGACAGGAGCTATCGCCCAGGAGTCCGCAACCCAAGCTTCGCGACTCTCCAGCGCAGGCGCAGAGCGGCGGCGCCCGGTAGGGTGGAAGAGCGAATGTGACGCGAGCGCGCCGGGTTCCCCCTCCCCCTAGGCGCCGACACCTGCGCGCAGGCGCAGGAGAGCGGGCGAAAGGCTCGCGCCAGCAGCTAGAAACCGCGCGAGCCTGGCTAAAAAGAAGTGGGCGGTGGCCGAGGCGGGCACGCAGCGCGCCCACTAACTGGCGCGCGTGCGCATAAGCCTTTTCTTCCTTTTCCTTGTTTTTTTGCCCTTTCTCTCTTCTGTTTCCTTCTTAGATCTCCTTTGACACTCTTCCTTCCCTTCCCCAACATCTTTCGTGTGCCCAGCTGCCATTCAAGCCACCCACCATTCTATTTGCGGGGGAAGAGAGGTAGGACCCAACCCCCTCTATTACTAGGGGGTGTTGTTATGGTAACTCCCCACGCGAGGACTGGGTGGCCCCTAGATAGGACGGGCTGTCCACCCACCCAATTGTCATGGCAACAGTGGAACCATTGAGGGAGGGGCCTCTCCGTGAGAACTTGGCTGGAGAAACCACGTGGGTGTTGGGGAGGGGAAGAGGGACTGGAAGGCCCATTACTCCTTTCCCTAGCTGGGGTAGGGAGTGTAGAGGGGCTCTCAGGGCGAAGGGTAGGGAATGCTACTGCAGACTTTCGTGTTTTAAGGTGTTCTGCACAAAGGAGCTGTTCGGGCAATTATTCATAGGAGAAAACTAATCCCTTATAATCCTGCTCAGGTCACCTTAGATCTAGTCATGTTGCCACAGCACCCTAGCCCTTAGGCTCTCTGGAGGCTGGGTAGTGTTACGTAAGAATAGTCTTCCGACCAGGTGTGGTGGTGCATGCTTATAATCCCAGCACGCGGGAGGCTGAAGCAGGAGGATTGCTGAGTTCGAGACCAGCCTGGGTTACGTCGTGATTTAAAGACCAGCCTGCAGCCGGGCCTGGTGGCGCACGCCTTTAATCCCAGCACTCGGGAGGCTGAGGTAGGAGCGACGTTGTGAGTTCGAGGCCGGGTTGGGCTACAACGCGAGCGCAAGGCCGGCCTGAGCTACATAGTGCGACCCTGCTTCAAAAAATTAGGGCTGGGAGATTGGCTCAGTAGCCTAAGTGCCTGTCTGGCAGGTGCGAGGTTGTGAGTTTGATCCCCAGTGCCACTAAAAATAATAATAATAAAAAAAAGACAATCCTGCACTACACAGCAAGACCTTGTCTCAGAAAAACAAAACAAAAACAAAAAACAAGAGTCCTTTGCCACTGCCTCATGAGACCTTGAGCAGGTAGATTTGCTTCTCTGAGCATTTCTTTCACTGTGAGGCTCAAGATCTCTTCCGAGACTGTCTGTGAAAGATTATCAGCATATAAACATCACTTTGAAGAGTCTGAATGAAAGGTCTTTGGAGCTGGCCTGGTGACGCACGCCTTTATTTATTTATTTATTTATTTATTTATTTTTGGCACCAGGGATTGAACTCACAACCTCGCACCTGCCAGGGCAGGCACTTAAGCCACTGAGCCAAACTCCCAGCCCTAGTTTTTTGAGGCAGGGTCGCACTATGTAGCTCAGGCCGGCCTTGCGCCCTCGTTGTAGCCCAAGCCGGCCTCGAACTCACAATGCTCCACCTACCTCAGCCTCCCGAGTGCTGGGATTAAAGGTGTGTGCCACCACGCCCGGCTGGCGCACGCCTTTAATCTCAGCACGCAGAAGGCTGAGGTAGGTGGAGCGTTGTGAGTTCGAGGCCGGTTTGAACTACATAGTGGGACCCTGCGTCGAAAAAAACAGGACTGGGAGTTTGGCTCAGTGGCTTCAGTGCCTGCTTGGCAGACGCAAGGTTGTGAGTTGATCCCCGGTACTGACAAAAAAAAGAAAGAAAGGTCTTTGGAAAAGAGCCGAATGCCTTTCTTTCTGGACCCTTATGTGGGTACACATCCAGTCTTCCTCTCCTCATTTGCCTTGCCTTTGTCTTTTCCAAGCCACAATTCCATTTATCTCCATTATTCCTATCATGACCCCATCAAGTCAATTCTTCATAAAGTGATGTTTATAAAACTCAAATCTGACATAACTCATGTGTAAAACCCTTTGCTGGATCCCACTGTCTTCTGGGTAGTCTGAAGTGTCTCCCAAGATTCTCCCTGCTTCTGCTTTTTTGGGGGGAGGTGGGCAGGGGGAGGCAGTACAGGGGATTGAACCCAGGGCCTTGCACCTGCTAGGGAAATGTTCTACCACTAAGCCATATCCCCAGCCCTGTTGTTTTGTTTTGCTTTTTGAGACAGGTTCTTGCTGTGTAGTTCAGGCTAGCCTTGAGTTCACTATGTAGCTCAGGCTGGCCTTGAACTCATGATGATCCTCCTGCCTCAGCCTCCCAGGTTCTGGGATTACAGGCATACACCACCATGCCCAGTTGCTTTATTTTTCAATATTCCACTTCTCCCAACAATGCCTGCCCTCATTATCCTTTGCTTTGTCCCACATGTCTAAATCACCTCCTCTATGAAGTCTTCCTTGAATCACTGAGATTGTCTTTTCTGTTTTAGTTGTCTGACTTAAGCTCTTGGTAACATCACTTCCCCCACACACATTTAACACTTTAAATTGTAAATGTAATTGTACATATGTTGAGTCTACTCAAAAGCAAAAATGATGTTTAATGATGCCAGTCTTTTACAGTATGTGAGCTGGGCGTGGTGGCACACGCCTGTAATCCCAGCATTTGGGAGGCTGAGGCAGGAGGATCATTGTGAGTTCGAGACCAGCCTGGGCTATCAAATGAGCTCAAGGCCAACCTGAACTGCATAGGGAGACCCTGACTCAAAAAGACAAAACCAAACAAATAAATAAACATACAGTATGTGACCTGGCACCCCGTAGAGATTCAGGAATGTTTACATTGAATGAAGGTCTCTGTTGTCTTGGTAGGCATTGTAGTAATTCAAGGCAAAGACCACATATAGCCCTACTTCAGGAAGCTGAGGTAGGAGGATTGCAAGTTTGAGGCCAGCCTGAACAATTTAACAAGACTGTCTTAAAAGAGAAAGCAAAAGAAAAGAAGAGAAAGGGAGAGAGGCAGACTTAGGAATGTACCTCAGTGCTAAAGCACTTGCCTAGCATTCAGAGGCCCTGGGTTTAATCCTGTGTACCAAAAAACAGAACAAAATACCCAAAAACTATTGGATAGTAATAAAAGCATAAAATTTTTTGGTACCAGGAATTGAATTCAGGACCTTGCACTTGCCAGGCAGGCACTGTGCCACTGAGCTATATCCCTGGCCCCAAAAGCATAATTATTAAAGGGAATGCTTTAGGTAAAATCCTAACCTTTCTGAGGTTCAATTTTCTTTTTTTTTTTTTTTTTTTTTCTTTTGGTACCAGGGATAGAACTCGTGACCTTGCACTTAGCTAAACCTCTGGCCCTTTTTTTTTTTTTTGGAGACAGTGTTTTGCTATGCAGGTCAGGCTGGCCTTGAACTCACTTTGTAGCCTAGCCTGGCCTCAAACTCCAGTGATCTTCCTGCCTCAATCTCCTGAGTGCTGGGATTACAGGCATGCGCCACCATACCCAGCTTTCAATTTTAATAATCTGTAAACTTGAGATAAAAATAGGTTAGAATAAAATAAAATTAGGTACATAAAACACTTGCCATATACTAGGCCCCCAATAAATTTACTAATGCTTGACTCACAGAATGTTTAATACTAAATGAGTAAATTAGGATCATGAGGATGGGATAAATCACCACCTGTGCCTCAAGGAGCAATATAATGCCAGGCTTGGTGACACACACTTGTTATCTCAACACTAGAAATTTGAGCCAGAAGGATCATAAATTCAAGCCTAGTTTGGGCAATTGAGTGAGACCCTGTCTGAGAAGTGGCAGGGAGAAGCTCAGTAGCTCAGTGTGAAGGTCCTAGATTCAATCCCCAGTGACAATAAAAGAGAGGGAATGTAAGGGGTTGGGGGACAGAACAAGACTGAGTTCATGCTCCTCATTATTAAAGGTGGAGTACAGATGAAGATTTATTATTCTGTTCTCTCCTTCTTTGTATATTTTTGAAGTTGTCCATAATAAAAACTCAAAGAGATAATAGGGCAGAAGGAGTACTAGACTAGGCATTAAGAAAAGTTAGACTAGCCGGGCGTGGTGGCGCACGCCTTTAATCCCAGCACTCGGGAGGCTGAGGTAGGCGGAGCGTTGTGAGTTCGAGGCCAGCTTGGGCTACAATGCAAGTGCAAGGCCGGCCTGAGCTACATAGTGCAACCCTGCCTCAAAAAAACCAGGGCCGGGAGTTTGGCTCAGTGCCTTAAGTGCCTGCTCTGGCAGGCGCGAGGTTGTGAGTTCAATCCCCGGTGCCGCAAAAAAA
>RJWM01004240.1:0-16710 GCA_004363535.1 Dasyprocta punctata | reverse complement strand
CAAAAAAAAAAAAAAGAAAGAAAAAAAAGAAAAGTTAGAGTAGCCGGGCGTGGTGGTGCACGCCTTTAATCCCTGCACTTGGGAGGCTGAGGTAGGAGGAGTGTTGCGAGTTCAAGGCCAGCTTGGGCTACAACACAAGCGCAAGGCCGGCCTAAGCTACACAGTGTGACCCTGCCTCAAAAAATAACCAGGGCTGGGAGTTTGGCTCAGTGGCTTAAGAGCCTGTCTGACAGGTGCGAGGTTGTGAGTTCAATCCCCAGTGCCAAAAAAAAAAAAAAAAAAAAAAGAAAGACTATTAAAAGACAAGACAGGGTAGGTGGGAGGTGTAGCTCAGTGGTAGGACATTTGCTTAGCATACTACAAAGTTCTGGGTTTATGCCCAGCAGCAAACAAAAAAGAATAATTATAGTACCTCTGGAAAATGAATTAACCCTGAACAGATCTGTCACCCTCAGGGCCTAATGTTGCCAACCTAATAAACCTGGACTCTCAATTAATTACACGTCTAGAGCCTTATTTATTTATTTATTTTGGTGCTCAGGATGGGAATCCAGGGTCCCTGCCATGATAATTAAGTGCTTTATCACTGAGTTACACCCCACCCCTCTAGAGCAAATTCTTTACATCTTAAATCTTGATTTCCTCTTTATTTTTTTCTTCTCTGCACTGTGCTTGGTCTCCAATCAAGAAACTCCAAGTCAGGCATAAATGTGCACACCTGTAAACCAGCACTCAGAGAAACAGAGGCAGAGAAACACACGTTTGAGCCCAGGCTGACCAACTTAGCAAGACCCTGTGTCAAAATAAAAAATAAAAAGGGCCAGGTATGGTATCATGCCTGTAATCCCAGAACACAGGAGGCTGAGGCAAGAGGATCATGTTTGAAGCAAGCCTGGCTATATAGTGAAACCCTGTCGCATAAAAACGAAATGAACAGAAACCAAAAAGGACTGAGGACATGGCTAAGTTTGAGGCCTGGGTTCAATGCCCACACACACACACACACCCCCAGAGCACCCTGGGACAGCTGCTGCCTCTATCTTTCTCCAGTAATTTAGAAGATAATGGTCTCCCTAGGGAAAGAGGCACTTAGTGGTGACAGTGGAGCTAATTAACAGAATGCCAATTAGTTTCTGGAGACGGCTGTATATAGGAGGGGAATTTGTATCTCCTTGAAAAGCCAGAGGGCTGGACTCTAAGGAATAGGTGAAGCAGAGCAGCCTAGCCCCCTATCTTCACGTCATCACCCACCCGACACGGCCCTCTTTCACGAAGCCTTGCTAAGCTCCTCCTCTATTTTGGGCTTTTCTTGCCTCTGTGGCCAATTCTGAGACAGGTGAGGGAAACTACAGGCAGCAAGGGCACCTGTGCTCAGTATTTTTCTAACTGCAAAATATTTCAGACATACAAAGTTAAGAATATATATATGTGTGATGTATGTGTGTACGTATAATGATCCATACACTCACCACTCAGTTTTAAAAAATGTTGTCAAGTGAGTTGAAGCTCTTCCTCCTGGGAGGTAACCAGCCTTAATCTGGTATACGTGTGATGCTTTCACAGACTGTGTTATATATTCTCTTCCCTCTGGAGCAGTGCTGCCTGATAGAACTTTGTGCAGTGATAAAAATGGCCCACACCTGCACTGTCCAATACGCTAGTTACAGGCAACATGTGGCTAGTGGGAAGCACTGAAGTTTCTCTGGGTGTTTCTCTCTTTCTAGTGCTGGGGATTGAACTCAGGGCCTTGTACACACTAAGCAAGCACTCAACCACTGGCCTCTTCTGTTCCATGTTGTTCTTTTAGACAGGGTCTTGCTATATAGTTCAGGATGGCCTTGAACTCAGTAATCCTCCTGCCTCAGCGTTCTGTGAGTGGCTAGTGACTTCTGTATTGGATAATGATGCTCCAGAATATAAGTGATAGGGTAGGAACTTTGCTGTACTCACTTTTTATGGTGGCCAGGCTGGGCTTGAACCTGATAATCCTTTAGCTTCAGCCTTTTTACTCGCTGGGATTGCAAGCATGTACTTCTGCACCCAGCTGTTGTATTTACTTCTGTGAGACTAGAACAGTGCCTGGCAGAGAGCAGCAGGTACTCAATAAATATTTGGGTCACGGATTGTCATTAAAGTAAGCCAGTTATATACATATTGCTCCCATTTCCAAGTTGGGACCACTGAGGCCCAGAGAAGTGACATGACTTGACAAAGTGACCTAGCTTCTAAATGCTAAGTCCAGGATTTGGACCCAATTCTGATCTCAAGCCTATACTTTTTTCTTTTTTTTTTTTTAATTCTGGGTATTGAACCAAGGGCCTTAAACACACTGTGCATGAACTGTACTACTGAGCTACATCCCAGCTCAGACTGTACCTTTAACCACTCCCAAAGGGACTTGACTACACCTCTCCCAGAGCTGTCACTTAAACAAGAGGCAGCCTGTTCGGGCCTTTTGGGGCAACGCTGTCATGGGCAGCTGCAGTGTCAGCTCCAGAGTTCTCTGGGTGTCCTGGTTTGACCCTGCCCTTCCTTCCACACAGGCAGCACCGTGTGAACACATCCTCTCTGCAGCCAGGTGACTGAATTCTGATGCCACAGACAGGCAGCACTGAGAAAGGAAAAGTAAGGTGAACAGAAGTGAGTGGATTGGTGTTCTGTACACACAGCCACAGGCACCTGAGATGAGTAATCAGCTCTTCCAACGAAGAGACATGGGCTTTTTCTACACTTTTATTTATGAAATGCTTATTCAACTGGTACAAAGTTAGTGTCTGTCCACAGGCTAGTGGAGGAAGTTAGTTGCCTTCTTTCTCACTCTGCCACGTGCTGCAGCCCAAAGTGGGTTTATCCTTCCTTCCATCTTGGCACCAATGGGCTGGGAAAGGCTTTGGGCACAGAGGCTCAAGGGAGAGAGGAAGAGGAGTGATGGGGAAGGCCCAGAGCAGCACCCCCACCTCCTGGAATCAGAGGCTTGACCCCAAGTGTCCTGGCAGGATTTCTGCTTCTCTGGAGAAGTGGTTTGAGTCAGGTATCAGGGAGGATCACCCTTTCCTGTCTTCCCGAGGCAGGTTCAGGAGTGTCCTCTTCGCTTTCTATCAAGTAAGGGTCCACTGTGACTTCTCTGATCTCCTTCAGGGCTGCCTGCCTCCCCAGATCTCTAAGGGCCCTGCCCTTAGTCCTCAGAGTTTAGGGCCAGGAAGCGAGACGCAGTGGAACCTAGAGCTGCTGACATCTCACTGTCTGGAACCTCGGCTATGTCCATACTTCTAGGGGTATCATGCCCTCCTTGCTCCCCAGTGGGGGCAGCAAAGATTCATCTTCCAGAAACTTGAGGGGAAAGTGAACCAGGTGGCCCTTGACCTCGGTGAGCTCAGAACAGGCCAAGGGAGGGCTAACCACAGCCAGAGGCTTCACGGTCACGTACTCCCGGAGAGTCCGCAGGGAACGCGTGGCATTGGACGGCAGGCATCGGAAGATCTGAGGGCAGGCGGGAGCACATGGAAGGTAATCAGTCCTGGAGAGACTCTTCCAGGAGTCCAAACTAACTAGGCTGGACTGCCCACTCCCATGCTACTTCTCAGTACCCCTCATGACTGAGGGCACTGGATCCCCTAGTAGTAAATGCTCCCCAAATCCACATTCCCCTTCTGAGAGTGACTGTGGAGGGATTTCTCTCCATCCCACCCTGTGCGGGATAATCCATCAGTTTCCACCTGCCAGCTCCTCCCTGCTCCCACCTGCTCGTAGATATTGGCATTTTTCTCTGCCGTCTCTTGCCACAACTGGAAGAAGTCATCACAGACTGGGTCTCGGAGATCCAGGTCTGGCCAGGCATTTGCTCCAAGAATCACACTATGGAAGGAAGGGTCCCAGTGGGGCCCAATTAAAGTCTTAAAAAAATTACCTTTTTTTGATATTCCTACTTTGCTGATACTTAAACTGGATCAGTCTGCTAACTCACATCTAGCTCAAAAGGCAGACCTCTCCCTCACAGCCTCCCACCTCCACCTTCCAGCACCCCGCCCAGCTCTACCTGAAACAGTGCTTCCGCAAACTCAAGGCAAACCTGCCCGCCTGATACTCCGCCCCATCCATAAGGGATGACACCATCTCTGTGTCCTCGATCAGCACAGCCAGCTCACTGTCCCGCTTCCCTAGCAAGCTCCGGTCATTGATGTTTGCAGAACCTGGGGTGAGTGTGTGGCAAAGTGTCCACCTGGGCCCAGGGAAACTCCCCCTCCAAAACCCCAGGACCTCGCCGGGCAAATATCAATGGTAGTCTCTATCCTCCCCACTCCACACTCTGCCTCTTTCCCAGGGGACCCAGATCCAGCACTGACCAATGATGACTGTCCGGTCATCTGCAATAAGCATCTTGCTGTGAATATAGATGAGCTCTGAGACTGGGTGCCCGCCCAGCTCTCCGTGTGTTCGAAGCCCACAAATGGACATGTAGTCCCGCCATGCTGTCCCCACTGAACACGAAAGAGACAGAGCAGGAAGAGGAGTGAGGTGAGAGGTGTGCCTATGTAGAGATAGGGCCCTGTCCCACCTCCTTCCTTTCTTTGGACGCTCTACCACAAGTCTAGTCTGCACCCCGCCCTGCAGTGAGAGACCACCTGTGCTCTGAGTAGCCCCTAAGCATGCAACCATGACAGCCTCCCCCCGCCTTGCAAGCCTCCAACACAAGTTCATTTTCCCAGGGGTACAGAGCTGGAACCCCCAGCACTCAGCACTCACTGGCTGCTTTGAGGCGATGTAGGATTGAATATTCACCACGACACAGGGTCCTAAGAGAAAAGCAGCAAGAAGAACATTGAAAAGAAAAAAGAAAGAAAGAACATGTGAGGGAGATAGAAGCTGGGGGAGGAGAAGAGAAGGTGTCAGGAGAGGTGGATTTCAAAGGCACAGCGAGAAGGCATCAGGACAGTTAGGAGGGGGGACGGGCAGGATGGGGCCACTGAAGGATGGAGCATGGCTGGGGGCTCACCTGTATGTGAAGTGCAGAATGGCCTGGATGGAATTCCCACCACCTGTGGTGATGTCACCCTCAAAGCCAGGGAGCAAGGGCAGAAGCACATAGACTCGGAAACACTGCCCCTGTCTGGGGAGAGGGGCAGTCAGAGGCAGGCCATCCCTAAAAGTAAGCCCCACCCCTCCAGCAGGGCTTAGACCACGCCCACTGTCCCCACCTTCCTGACAGTCCACCTTACTTGTGGGCCTTCAGGATTCTCTCCACAATCTCATCGCCCACCTTGTTCAGGACCGTGCGCCCATCTGAGCAGCTAATGAAGAACTGATTCTTGGGGAGGGACCAAAGACAGACATGAGTGCCCCGGCCCCAGCCCTTGCCATTAGCTCTCAGCCCCAGAGTCTATTTCCAGGCCTCTGCATTTTCTCCAGGCCCAGCTATAGCAGCCCTCGATGACTGATCCCACTGGCACCCCCAGTCGCTCTTCAGGAACATCCCTTCCACCTCCTCCCCAACCCTCACTCTGGTCGGACCTCAATGTACAGGAAGTGCTTGCTCTCCCTGATGGTGTGCAGGTAGGCATTGAGGATGGAGTTCTCCAGCGTCCCTGCTGACCAGCGGTCCACAGACCGCAAGACCTATTGGAACGGTAAGTGTGACGTGATTCCTGGCCCTAGGAAAGGGGGGATCTGGAGTTCTGCCACACTGGGGAGAGTGGGCGGGGCCTCTGGCTGAAGGGAAGAGGGAGGGAGGCTAGCTCACCTGCACAGTGGTGCACTGCCCACCTGGGAGCGTGAAAGGGATTTGGTTTGCAGTGCTGGTGGACTTGGGCAGCAGGTAGGGGTACATAGGTGTCTTGTACTTAGCCTTGGTGGTCTGAGGTAGAGGGACAGCTCAGTCAGCAGGAGGTGACAAGGTGAGCCTGGGTCCCTCCCCACTTCTATCCCCCACTGGAAGTAGGTGGCACCTTGGTGAAGTTCCAGCGCTGGATAAAGTGCCGGGCAAGGTCACGGGCAGCTAAGCCATGGACGACCACCCCAACATCCCTCCACGGCATCCGGGGTGTGGTCTCCCTGTCAATGAAATCTGGGGGTCCCGGAAGAGTCAGGGAAAGGTCAAGGCTGGTCATGGGGAGATTCCTGGGGCAGGGAGGAGAAGGAACTTGCCAGAGGAGAGGATGACTTGTCCCTGATCACCTCCTAGTCTCAGACCCAGCCCCAGCTTCCACCCCTGCTCCCAGCTGTTGGGGCTCTTGGGGTGGAGTCTCACCTTCAAAAGGCCGGTCTAACTGCACCCAGTCCCTGGTGATGAGGTTGCTGTAATCCTTGCCCAGCCAGAAGAGTTGGTTGTGAGAGAGGTCAGGAGTAGCTGCAGAGTCTGGGCATGGGGTGGGAGGCTGTAGGAGGAAAACATCCAAGCCCCGGGCAAGGCGAGGTCAGGGGGCCTTACAGAGCCAGGCCAAAGAGAAGACAGGAACTCAGTGTGAGAGAGACAGAGAGCGGGAATGAAACGGAGTGAGGCTTTGATCCCCCGCAGGCCACCCTCCGGGTGCACTTGGAGTTAATGGAAATGGAGAAGGGTGTGGATTATAGTCTTTTCAGAGTGGTTCACAGAGTCTCAGAAAGGTTGAGGAACTCTGAGGTTGAGCAGTGCCTGGAATAAGTGGAGGGGAGACTGAAGCCAAGGTGTACAGATTTAGGTTATCTGCTTTTCAGGGGAGCTAAGGAAGGCCCTGGGGGAATTACCTGTGAGGTGCCTGATTCAGACGAGTCTGCGAGGTCAGTCAGTCGGTAGTGAAGGTCATCCCAGCGGCCATAGGCGAGGTCCAGCCCCCCCAAGAAGGCCACTGCTTGGTCAACCACCAGGAGCTTCTCGTGATGGGCCCACAGCGTCACCTGATCTGGATGGCGCATCACCTGGAGCAGGTATGGAGGAGTCAGGAGGGTAGGTTTAGGTGAGAAGACAAAGAGAAAGATAGAAGGACAAGGTCTCTAGGGCAGAGGGATGAAGAAATAGGGAAGTTCAAGGAGGGCTGTAGAATGGGAGGAGTCTTTGAGGCCTGAAAGTCACTTTTTCTTTTGGAGACAGGATTTCATTAAGTCACTAAGTTGCCCAGGCTGGGCTCAAGCTTGTGATCCTCATGCCTCAGCCTCCCAGAAGGCTGGGATTATAGGGATGAGCCACTGTACCCAGCTAAGAGTCACCTTGATGTTGGGGTGCAGCAGCATCAGTGTCCTCTTGCTATAGCCACTGTTGATGCCCAAGGCCAATTCCACTTCCTTAAACAGCAGAACAGACACGCGAACACCCTCCTCCTGGTGGTAGGAGAATCAGAAACTAGTGCCTCTCTCAGAAGGCCCCTTTTCACCCTCCCAAATCCTACCCCATACTCGAGACTGCTTCATGTCCTTCCACTCTGCCTGGAGACCCCAGATGCTCTGCCACAGATGTCTCCTGCCTGGATGCTGACAGCAAACTTAGACGGCATGTCATCCATCTGCTCACTCACTCATCCACCTACCGGCCCGCGTTACCTATCTACCCATCTTTCCAACAATTTACTCGTCATCTTATCTACATCTATCATTCAACCATCTACCCACCCATTCTCCTATACCTTCACCTTTCCAACGCAGATCCTTCCATCCACCTTCCTTTCCACTTAGCCACCCACCTTCCATCACCCATGTATTCTTGCTGTAACCCATCAACACCCATAAATGCTCCCAACACATTGGGTGCTGTGCTTTGTACTACTTCTAGTAGTGATGTTAATCAGCCCAGTGAGAAAGACAAGTGTACCTCGAGGTAATGCAATTAAGTGTTATGGGTACTGGGGGAGAAGTTTATGCCAGGACTGGGAAGACGGTGCTGGAAGTATTAGTGCTTGAGAGAAACGGAGCCAGACCGGGCAGGCTCCCCGCCCCCAAAGCCTCAGATTCCCAACCTTCTCTCATGCTGCGGTCCTTGTGATCTACCTCCACCCACAGGCAGCCCCTACCGTGCCTCCCCTCCAGCCTGACCGCCTGACTCCTCACCGCTGCCTTCTTGAGCATAATGTCCAGTCTCCAGTCATCTGAATGGGCCGGGCGTTTCAGGTAAACCTCAGGACTCAGCCTAGGATTCAAGACAGGGGTTGCAGAGCAAGCTAAGCTCCAGACAACCAGTCACTCCTCCCCTCTGCTCCTATGCTGATCGGCCACAGGCCCTATCCGGCTCTTTCTTGTGGGGTCCTTCCCCCACTTACCACCAGTCGGTGATGAAAATCTCCTCTCGGGCTCGCAGGATGGCATCTGCCACAGCAGCAAAGTAACCTGCCCCATTCACAAACCTAAGGGGAGGCCAAGCCAAGGAAGTCAGGGGAGTCAGAAGCCAGAAAGCTCTGGAGAGTGAAGAAGAGAGGACAGTCTCAGATCAGAGGTGACTGCAGGGTCAAAGATCAGGAACGATCAGAAAGGTCAGACAGTATCAGATACATCAAAATGAGATTAGCCAGGATGGCTTACCAATACAAGTTATAAAAACTAAAAGTGTCAAATGACACAGCAAAGAACGGAAATTGACTAAAGATTGGGAGGATTAATATGCCACACACAAAGAACTCCAACAAATCCATAATGACAAGCCAAAGCAGCCAATGGAGAATGAGCAGAGTGAGAACTGACAGTTCAGAGAGGAAATTATGGTCAACATAGGGAAAGATGTTCAGTTGCACTGGTAAACAAGAAACTGAAATGAAATGACTATTTTTTTTTCTTTTGGTGCTGGGTAATGAATGCAGGGTCTTGTGCTCTACTACTGAGTTATATCTGCAGCCCCTGAAATAACTTTTTTTTTTTTTTTTTTTTGCGGCACCGGGGATTGAACTCACAGCCTCACGCCTGCCAGGGCAGGCACTTAAGCCACTGAGCCAAACTCCCAGCCCTGGTTTTTTGAGGCAGGGTCGCACTATGTAGCTCGGGCCAGCCTTGTGCTCGCGTTGTAGCCCAAGCTGGCCTTGAACTCACAACGCTCCTCCTACCTCAGCCTCCCGAGTGCTAGGATTAAAGGCGTGCTGAAATAACATTTTAAAAAATCTACTAAAGCCAGAGATATAGCTCAGTGGCACAAGCACCTGCCTGGCAAGCGCTAGGTTCCTGAGTTCAATTCCTGGTACAAAAAAAAATTAAATAAAAAAATCTACTAGAAGTTGGGCATGGTGTCTGGTCTTGAGTTAACTATATAGCCCAGGCTGGCTTCAAACTCACAGTGATCCTTCTGCCTCAGCCTCCCAAGTACCGGGATTAGAGGTGTGCACCACCACACCTGGCAATGAGCGAGAATAAAACTTTTTACTTAATGTGTTACTGTATTGTTTGCTTTTTTTTCTTCCCCCAAAGGGTGCTGAGGAACAAACCCAGAGCTGGACAAGCTAGATAAACACTCTACCATTGAGCTATGTCCCCAGTCCTTGAGTTCTTAATAACTAAGAGTTGCACATGTTCATTGTCCCAGCTACTTGGAAGGCAGAGGAAGGAATAACACAAATTCTAGGTCAGCCTGAGCAACTTAGCAAGACTGTCTCAACATAAAAAGGGCTGGGGAGGTAGCTCAGTGGCATAGCACTTGCCTAGCATGCTCAAGGTGCTAGGTTGTTCCATTCTCAGTAATATATACACAAACATGCGCGCGAGCACACACACACACAAAATCTTCACCTGCCTCATATAGTTGTTGTGAGGATGTCACATAGTTTGTGGCACATAGTAAATCCTACAAAACTAGTAGCTGCTACTAGTTCTTATATTAAAAAAAAAATCTCAACACCACCTCCAAGAAAAAGCTCTGCTTACAGTAAAGTTCAAGTTACTTGGCTTAGCACGCCAAGATCAGGTGCTGTGCCTCCCAGGCCCTTCTCTGACTGCTCCTCTTCTCTCTGCAGCAATAATCAGTTCTCTAGTTCCCTAACACACCAAGCTGCTTCTGCCTTCTCTGCCTGGACAGCCCTTCCCATTTTCCTTATCTTGCTAAAGCAAACCTCAGGGTTACACCTTCTGGGAGCCTGACCTGATGCTCCACCTCTGTGCCCTGTGTCTATCACTAGTAAGGCAAATTCACATTGCTTCATGATTAGATCACCTTCTTCCCTAAATCAAAGAAGTCTGTCTTGTTGCCAGCACTAGACCAGGAATATAGTAGATATTCAGAAAATGGTTCTCAGAGAGGTTTGTGGAGATGATAAACAGAGGAGGGCCATGTGATTTAAAAAGTTGTAAGACAGCCAGGTGTGGTGGTGCACACCTTTAATCCCAGCACTTGGGAGGCTGAGACAGGAGGATCATTGTGAGTTCCAGACCAGCCTGGGCTATAAAGTCAGTTCAAGGCCAGCCTGAACTGCATAGTGAGACCCTGTCTCAAAAAATAGGGCCGGGGATTTAGCTCAGTGGCATAAGCACCTGCCTGGCAGGTGCGAGGTTGTGAGTTCGATCCCCGGTACAAAAAAAAAAAAAAAGTTGTAAGACATCAGAGAGGTAGGGGATCAGAAGAGATTACCAAGTTTGAGGATCAGAAAGGCCAAAGGGGATTCTGAGAAATTAATGCAGTTAAATAGATCAGGGGTTCAGGAAAAGCAAGGTCATACAGGTTTAGAGGGCAGAAGAGATAAGAGAAAATACCAAGGGAGTTAAAAAAAAAAAGCCACACACAAGCTCAGAAGGACATCAGTGTCTCACCACCGCGCCAAAGTGCCGGGCCGGGGCGGGGCATAGCTCTTATGCCGGTGCAGCTGTAGGAAGTCTTTGCCTGGGCCCTGTGCCAGCTCTGTGATCTCCTGGCCCCACCAGCGTGCCTGCCGGTAGCTGCTGCACTTGAGAATCAGGGACCTGGACAGGTACAATGAGATGAACCACTAATCCTCATCCTCCGTACTTACAGTCTTGCCCAGAGACTTCTCTCCTTTGGCTATCCCTTTTTCCTATTTCCTCCCTTAGTCTCTAATCATGACTCCATAGACACTGCCTATTCAATTGGGTCCCAAGCAACTAAAATTGTACCAACTACTCAGGTTTGTTTAGTCAATAAATGAATGAATGGAGTTCTTTCTCTTTCACATGGGGAGCCCTTCTCCCAGACTTATTCTAACTCCCTTTTCCCTTGACACTGGCTCTCAAAAGTATCCCAAGCATCTGGCTGGATGAGGTCCCTGGTTCAAAACTGTGGCAGATCCAGAGGGGCAAGGAGTAGAAAAGCCTTCCTCTCCTGTTTAACTCCCCTTGGGGCCACAGGCTGCTCTCCACTTATCAGGTGGTTCTCACATCAGAGAGCTCTTACCTGTGGGAGGTGTCAATCCGCACCCCATACCGTGTCTCTGTGCTCCTTTTCCCCACATGCACCTCAAAGCCAGGGTCAAAAAGCTGAACAAAAGAGATGACACCAGTCTCCAGACACATGTACAGCAGGAAGGAGTCTTTTACCACCAGCCACCTGCAGCAGAAGGGCATTGTGTGTTCCTCCCTGCTGGTGAGAGCATCCTCCTCACCTCGACCATTGCTCAGCCCCAGTCCTTACCTCTTGGACCAGCGATAACAGACTTGGTCTCGACCACAACAGGTGAGGCCAGGAACACGGTGGCCACCTGAGCGCTTCCGGATCACCCCCTCCCTGCAGGGAAAATCAGGAAGACACAGATGCCAGATAAGGACTCCAGGTCTAGGCCCAACCTGCACTGCCCCATTCCCAAGCGGAAAGAGGATGGGTGATGTCTGCAGCAGACTGGGTGAGCCGGATGAGGAGTCAGACACTCACAGTCCTTTGGGTCCCAGGTCTGGGATAAAGGAGAGCTGACTGACTTCCAGGAATTCCGTCTGCAGAGGAAGACAGAAGCTCAGAGTGGGGACCTGGCTCTCAGCCCCTCAGATTACTGACTCTGACCCTTTGCCCCCCCGGAGGTCTGATTATCCTGCTCCACTTCAAAAGACTCAGGTGTCCAGTTCCTGGACCTCACCATAGCATGGTAGTTGCGATAGAAAGACATGGTCAGGAGCCGATTGAGGTAATTCTCCAGGTATTTCTGAATGGGAGATGACAGAGAGAGAGAGAGAGGCAGATGAGAACAGAGTCATTTGCATCCTGCACACCTTCTCGGAGGACCTGGTGTCTGGTCGCACCTGTTTGCTGGCTGCATGCCTGGTGGAGCCCTCAGGACCTCCTCGGGGTAGAGAGGGGATCTCTCTGTTGGCTCTATCGGCTGCCTCTCGGGCTGGAGAATAGGCAACAGCAAAGCTGTGGAAGGGATGGAGTGAGGCTTAGCTAAAAGCTGGGAGGCTGGAGGTGGGGTCTGTGGAGGAAGGGCGGCAGCCTGAGGCTCGCAGAAGGAAGGCTCTCCACCCCAGGAAAGGAGACAAGAGAAGGGGGAGGCTGCCAAGGGTATTTTGGGCATCCAGCCCGGCTGACACATTGGCACAGAACCATGGACGGGAGAGCAGAGCAGGAAAAGTTTCCTGGTAACCAGAGTCAGGGGAGGAGGCGCAGCAGCCAGAGCTGAGGGCAGAAAGTGCCTGGGGTGGAGGAAATGTTGGCAGGCCTGTGTGAGGCAGGCAAGAGACAGTGAGGGCTGCCCCAGGGTGAGGGGTACGTGCCCTTCACAGAAAGCAGTCTAGGTCCCCTCACCGAGCCAGAGGGAGCAAACTCATCAAGACTTTGTGTCTCTGGAGGTCCCGATGCAGCTCCTGGAAATGACGGAACTTCTTCTTGGTCGTCCAGCTGAAGTCACCATGAGTCAAGCGGACAGAATACAGAGTGCAGGTTCCCACCTGGGGGTGTGAGGAACTGCATCTGTGTCCCCTGGCTGGGCCCCAGCCCTCCGCTCTGTCTGGAGGTCCCTCTAACCCCCTCCCTGGTGCCAGCCCAGCTACCTTGGATCCACTGGTGTATCGTTCAGTTCCCACCACCTGGGCTATGACAGGAACCCCAGGGGCAAAAACCAAGGGGTGCATTTTCAGAGGCTGAAGGTCATAGATGGCCAGAAAGGGATGCATTCGGTCAGCTGGGAGGAAAAGAAAGCCCAACAGCATGAAAACTCCAGAAGTCCCAGGCCCCTGGTCCTCACTCCCTGAGTGCCATACTCCCCGTGTACCTGGGTCCTCGTCCTCCCTCAGAGTGTCGATCTCATCAGGTTCCATGTGTAACTGGCTGGAGTCCAGGTAGTCCCGATAGGGGAAGGGGTACTCCTGGGTGGCCATCATCCTAGGGATATCTGGAGGCCTTAGGGAGGCAATCTGCCCCGCAGAAACCTGCCCCAGTATCCTCACCCTCAGGGTTCTTATCTTTTTCAGTACCTCATCCCCACGGAGTCCCAATCTCTCTCTGATTGCAGACCAACACCCCACGCCGCCGATCTCCTCTAACCTACATTCCCTCCTTCAATCAGTTCTCCATCTCAACCTCCTCAGCCCCGCCCCTCGCCCTCGGGGAACACCCACCTAGCCAAGGATGGGCCCGAACTGGGGCAGCGCAGCAGCCAGGAGCAAAGGGCCCCGGATAAGGGACAGGCAGGAGAGTCCCGGGCCGCCTGGGCGCGTATGAGGCCAGACTGGGTGGGAGCGGGGGTCCAGGCGGGAATGAGGAAGTTCTGCGCTCCCCGCCCAGGAGAAAAACCCCGAAACATGGGCGTGCGGCTGAGTCAGAAGGCCCAGTCGCCGCAGCCCATTCCCGTCCCCACCCGATTCCCGGGGCCCGTCCGCAGACCCCCTCACCCTGGCTGCCGGCGTCCGCGTGCCCAGGAGCAGAGCGCAGCGGGGCCGGAGCCCGCACCCCGGCCGGCCTGGGCGGGGCCGGAGCTCAGCGCCTGCCCTCGGGGGCGGGACAGCCCCCCGGCCTCACCTCCGCGGGATTCTCGTCCGGCCCGGCCCGCCCCCGCCGCCCTCGGCCCGCCCCGCCGTCCTGCGCGTCGCCGCGGTGGCTCGGGGGCCGTCCGCGCTCTGGGGCCGCGCGGATCCCGGGAGGCAAGAGTCAGGTCCCGCGCGTCCGCCCAGCGCTGTCGCCGGTCTGTCCGTCGGCCCCGAGGCATCGGTCCGAGCAGCCCGCCAGCCACCCAGACGGGTGCGCTCGACGCTGCGCGAGTTCCTGCGCTCGGCCGCCCGGCCTCTCCATCCGGGATGAGTCTCCGCGGCCGGGACCTGCTCGCTCCTTGGTGGCCCGGCTACAAACCACGTCGGCCAGGGCCAGATACCGTTTGTAGATAAACAGGGTAAAAGAATAAAAGACCCGAAGGATGGTGAATGAAAGCTTTTGTTCTTTCATTCAGTTGCAAAACATTTATTGCTTGCTTGCTCTATGCCAGACGCCAATGGTACAGTAGAAAACTAGTCTTGGAGCCTGCCGTCCTGGAATTTATAGTCCAGTACTTTTTTTTTTTTCCTTCAAATTCTAAAACACAAGATACTCCCCGCCCCCTACTCCCACGTGCAGGTTTCTTTCTACTGATTTTGTTTTGTTTTGAGACAGGATCTCACTAGGTGTCCCAGGCTGCCCTCGAGCTCACAGAGATCCTCCTGCTTCTGCCTTCCAAGTGCTGGGATTGCAGGTGTGCGCCACCACATCCGGCCTCTGTACTTTTGATGGACATTTGGGTTGTCCCTAGGTTTCGTTTGCTCTAAGTAGAGTTACCATAAATATTTCTGTAATCTTTACAGAATTAAAGAAGTAAAGATTTATGTGAGTGGCTTTCACATTTCTTAAGAAAATAGGAATGGAATTGCTGGGTCATATAAATATTTGTTTTATTTATTAACTGCCAAACTGTCTTCCAGTACTGTCAGCTTTAGCTGGGCATGGTGGTACACGCCTCTAGTCCCAGCATTCTAGGAGGTTGAGGCAGTAGGATCACAAATTCAAGCCCAGCCTGGGCAATTTTAGCAGTTTAGCAAGACCTTGTCTGGAAGAAAAAAAAAAAAGGGAAAAGAGCCGGAACGCAGCTTAGTGCTATGGCCCTGGGTTCAATCTCCAGTACTATAAAAATAATGTTAATTAGGTGGGCACGATGGTGCTTGCCAGTAATCACAACACTTGGGAGGCTGAAACAGGAGGATCACAGTGAGTTTGAGTCCAGCCTGGGCTACAAATGCATTCAAGGCCAACCTAAACTACATAGCCAAACCCTGTCTCAAAAAAACAGTAATAATGCCGGGCGTGGTGGCGCACGCCTTTAATCCCAGCACTCGGGAGGCTGAGGTAGGTGGAGTGTTGTGAGTTCGAGGCCAGGTTTGGGCTACAAGGCGAGTGCAAGATTGACCTGAGCTACATAGTGCGATCCTGCCTCAAAAAACTAGGGCTGGGAGTTTGGTTCAGTGGCGTAAGCGCCTGTCTGTCAGGCGCTAGGTTGTGAATTCAATCCCCTGTGCCAAAAAACAGAAAACAAAAAACCAGTAATAACAACAACAGTAATGTCAGTTTTTTAGTGTAGCCATTCTAGTCATTCTAATATTTGTAATAGGTTCATCACTGCAATTTTATTTGTATATCTCTGAATATTAATGACAGTTTCATGTATTTACTAGTCTTTTGTATATCTTCTTTTGTAAAGTGTCTGCTCAAGTCTTGTGGTATAATCTCAGCGGTATAAAGAAATATAGTAGGCAGCATCTAAAAAGCACACTCTTGGGCCGGGAATTTAGCTCAGCAGTTCAATCACTTGCCTGGTAAGCGCGAGGTCATGGGTTTGATCCCCAATACCAAACAAACTACAACAAACAATGAAAATATAAAAAGCACACTCTCAGAGAAATAGAGTGGGGGCCCTCTGGAGAGGTGCTGGGATTATAGGGATGCACCATAGTAGGAATTTTGTTTTGTTTTGTTTTTGTCTTTTTGAAACAGAGTCTTGCTATGCACTTCAGAATGACCTTCAGCTCACTTTGTAGTCCAGGCTGGTCTCAAACTTGTAAGGATCCTCCTGCCTCAGCTTCCCGAGTGCTGGGATTATAGGCTTGTGCCACCATACTGACTTTATAACAGGAATTTTTACAAGAAAACTTCCTGGGGTGATGGAAATGTCTCATACTGTGTTTGGTAATGATTATGTGAATGTATACATTTAATAAAAATTATGGAAACAGATATTAACATATGCATATTAAGGTGGAGGCAGTGATGTATGCCTGTAATTCCCACTCCTGGGGAGGCTGAGATAGGAGGAACTGTATGTATATTTTTACTTCAATAAATTTGTTTTTTAAAAAAAATCCACCAGCCAGGCGTGGTGGCGCACGCCTTTAATCCCAGCACTCGGAGGCTGAGGTAGGAGGAACGTTGTGAGTTCGAAACCGGCTTGGGCTGCAACTCGAGCGCAAGACAGGCCTGAGCTACATAGTGCCACCCTGCCTCAAAAAACTAGGGCTGGGAGTTCAGCTCAGTGGCTTAAGCGCCTGCCCTGGCAGATGCGAGGTTGTGAGTTCGATCCCTGGTGCCACAAAAAAAAAAAAAAAAAAATCCACTAGATTCTTAAGTCAAGTAGTAAGGTATAGTCATAGTCAGCAGCACTTCTTAACATTTCCTACACTGTGGCATCTTCAATGAATGATGCTAGAGCATTTTCACAGCTTTACTCTAGCGCACTCAGTGGCTTCGATGCTGTGGACTGACCAAGGCTCTCTGCCTGAGCTCTGGCCACCTTAGCCTGGCTCGGCATCAGTGCCTGAGCACATTCTTGGGAAGCTCATTGTGGTGGTTAGTGCAGTATTCTCTGGAATAAAACCCAG